>JAQGCA010002663.1:0-13385 GCA_034698945.1 Protaphorura quadriocellata | reverse complement strand
GTCGGATTCGGATTCGGATTCGGATTCGAGATTCGAATCCGGATTCGAATCCGGATTCGGATTCGTGCAGAGCACTAATTTAAACCTAGACTGAATTAATTGACTTTGAATTAATCTTCTTATGTAGTCAAAGAATTATTATTTACTTTAATTTTAAATATCACGTGTAATAAATACTTGATTTGAACCAATTGGAGAGAAAAATTCTTTGTAACTGTGACCGTAAGCTCATTATAAAAAGTCGAGCAGGCATGTCCCTATTTTGCTATAGTACAGGGTGTCAAATATGTACCGTCTCCCTTATCTCTCATGAACTAAATGTTATTACAGGTACAATCGAGTTGAATACCTCGCTGGAATGATCAGTTCAAATGGGATCTCAAACAAAACAATTCACCACATTCGATTGTCTTTCCTGATAAGCATAAGCCATAACTTGACAATTTCTGATCAATAAGTCCATTATTATCCAGAATTTAACTTTTACTGAAAAAACAGGAATAGACTTGCTCAGAAATTGTCAATCCATGGCGGACATGCGAATGTGGTGGCTGAGTTCGTTTTTCGAAATTCGGAAGCTTTCACGGCTTTTCAGGTAGAAGAAATGGTGGTGAAAATCGCTGAGAGTATCTGCTAAAATATTTTGTCGGGTCTCCAATTAGAGCTGATCCTTCGGACGAGCTGCTGCATTTGGATGTAGCTATTGTGGTCTCTGAGATATGATGAAGACAATACGTTAGTTAATTAGTTACGGTCTTTTATTCAACATATTCGACGCCCTGTACGCTTGTTTGTCAATTTTATCAGAAATAAAATACACCCTTTCCATTTAATTCCATTCAATGTGTAGTAATACTGAACTGACGCATCAGTCGGCATCACAGAATCCAACATTTACTAAGATTAGAATTTCGGGCGCAGCGATGATAAGGACTCATTCGGTGGTATTGGCAAAAGGAGATAAGGACAATCACTTAAACAAATACTGAGTATCTGTTGACCATGCCGTAATGAGTGAGGAATAGTGTAAAAATAACATTATGCAGTCATTCTGCTCACACCTAGTTTTATTTTGTACTATTTTGTGCTTTCAACTAATTTAAAAATCAGATTTGCGAGGAATGTCTTATTTTTCTCGCTTGTTCCTAATTGGGCTCTTGTACCTCGTGGTCGTGACCTTAGGAGTGGAAGGAGTGGACAAAAATTCGGCAGTAGGATGTCCTTCTGGTTGCGAGTGCACGTGGATGAACGGAAAACAGTGTGCAAAGTGTACCAATTTCAATTACGATAGGCTTCCTGAGAATTTAAGTCCTGAGACTCAAGTGCTGGACTTGTCCGGAAATCGAATCAAGGTTCTGACGAATCAAATGTTCAAAGATGCGGGACTAGTGAACCTCCAAAGACTTCATATGAAAAACTGCAGCGTTGAAATCATCGAGCCAGATGCCTTCCAAGATTTACAAGTTTTGGTCGAACTGGATTTGAGTGGAAATAGGATTGGCAGTATTAAAATGGAATCATTTCGCTCCTTAGTGCAGTTAAGAGATTTCTACCTAAACGCTAACCCCCCGTCGATGTTTGACGGACTTGTGATACAATTTCCGCCACTCCCAGGTTTGAAGAAATTAGAATTAAGGGGCTGCAGTTTGACAAATCTTCCCGATCAAATTTTTGCACTTGTGTCGAATTTGGAACAACTTGACCTAAGTGGAAACCTGTTCGAAAATTTACCCGCGGCGCTATTCCAAGACTTGGGAAAATTGACCTCTTTGACCTTGAAGAATAACCCATGGAAATGTGATTGCAAACTTAAAGGGCTGCGAGATTTGGCAATCAATCGGAAGATACTTCCTGGTGCCATTGATACAAAGTGTGTAGAACCGAATCGGTTAAGCGGCTCGAACTGGGCTGCTTTAGATTACACAGACTTTGCTTGCGCACCAGTAATTCTTGAATTTCCACCTGAGGTCATTGACCACATGACCTTTGATGATGACATTACACTACAATGCTTGGTCAGAGGTGATCCTCTGCCCGAAATCGGATGGACTTTCAATTCAAAAATGATTTCCGACGCCATCACATCGTCGCGCGGAGCTAAACATGTTGTGCACACGAATGAGGATAATGACCTCCGCTGGGTCAACCTTACCATTTTAAACTCAGGTTATAGTGATACTGGAGAGTACATCTGCTTCGCGGAAAATCGTGGAGGCAAGGTTGAGGCCAGCGTTCAGCTAAATATTGCAGGTTACCAAATCGGAGGACCTGTCGTTGACGATACGGATGGTTTCCAAACTTGGCATTGGATTCTGTTGGCAGTTTCTGTTGTTCTAATATTAGCGACTATCCTTTTACTAGTCTGGCTCTTTCTGAGATGGAGGCGGGCTAAAATTACTACTAGATTACAAGACTCCAAGGTAAGTTCTCACATAATAATATGTACACTGTCGCGCATAACCTTTTCCCCCTCCTCCGTCGGTAGCCCATCGAAGGTGAGTCGGACAGAAATCAAGATAGGTATGCATTTTGTAGAGAATGTTATCACGGATCTATAGGAAGCTATTCAGTTTGAAAATCCGACGCGCGAAGCGTCGCTAACGAGGGTTTAAAGTTTAAGTAAAAATCGGAATGAAAACAACCGGCTTCTCTCGCCAAAACGTACCCAAAATAATTTTTTTTGAAAAATTCGTCGATACCATTTTTTTAATAACTTTATGCAATTTTCGAAATTTTGTTGGATCGGTTTGGAGAAAGCTGGTTGAGGCATTTCAACGAGAAAATCTAATTTCTGTCTGCAAATGCCTCGCAAGTGAAAAATTAACTTTCTCCAACCCGGTCCAACAAAATTTTAAAAATTGCATAAAATTATAGCACAAAAGATGGCATCGACGGAGTTTTCGAAAAAAATTATTTTGGGCCTGTTCTTGTCAAGAAACGCCGACTTTTAGGGCTGTTTTTATGCTGATTATTACTTAAACCTTGTCAGCGCCGCTACGTTAGTCGGATTTTCAAGCGGAATAGCTTCCTAGATCCGCCATAAGATTGCCTACAGAATGTACAACTTGCTTCTTATCCTACTCCCCTTGGTTGGGCTGCCGATGGCGGGTAAGGAAAGCTTTGTATGCTCGACCCTGTACACATATCGCATTTCCAGCGAGCATACTGATTAGTTCCGGATTTCATATTTCATTGTAGGATGGGCCAAAGCTGCCATTAGTGGACGGAGATTCTACAGAAAACACGTCCACAACTTCGCCACTATTGACCAAGAATTCCGACAATTCTTCAGTCGAACAAAAATCTGGAACTGATTATCCGGACCTATTAAACCATCCGAATGGAATTTCGCCTGGAGATATTCCAGCGACTCACAATCCCGCATTGGATTCCAGATTGATTCTCCATCACCATTTAATGCGTCGGCTTCAATCACCTTATGGCGGGAGTCTTGCATCTTTCACGTCCGAACCGCCTCTGACTTATGGACAACGTCCAGGATATGTTACACTGCCACGAAGACCTCGAATCCCAAGCTGGAGTCCTAGCACTGGAGCTCATTCCAATTACCCACCACCTGCCCTTCCGACCTGGTCATCCGTAAGCGCTATCGGACCTAAATACGATAATCTTGGTCCCAGGACCACTGCGAATGGAGGTTCGAAATTGTCACTGAATGAAGTCGGTCTTGAGCCACTGCCTTCGACTCCAATGCGTTCCGCCACACTTCCGACGCCGAGCGGTCGAATTAAGTCAGGCGCGTATTCCGCCCCACAGTACTTTAGTTTCGAAGATAAGTCGAAGATTCCTATGGAACAAGTTCCGGATGTTAATTATTCAGGCTTTGGTACCACGATGGGCGGGAATAATGGCCCGCCGCTACCGCCTCCTAAACCACAGAGAGGATATTTAAGTAAAGACCGCTCCCTTGACACGTCTTTAGCGGTCGTGGAAGAGAGTCCTTTTGAAACGTTCGTGTGATAAGTTGTTAACTGATACTTTCCACGCCATTCAAAGGTTCTGGCTCACTTTCCAGATGTAAAATTGCATTTTCATTATGTAACATGTATATTTAGCTACAATGATATCACCGTAAAATACCGATCACAATCCCGGGTTACTAATTAAACTTGCCTCCTTCGGACCCGGCTTGTATTCGGGACAGGCTTCTAATAATTAAATTACGGAATTCTAAAGTCGAAACCGAAAAAACCGCGCAGCTACAATGGTAGGCGAGTCATATAGAACGGATTGTATTTGGGGCCCGGCTTGTATTCGAGAGGGGTTCCTATTTCCTGAAATAGTCTCGAGACGCGGTTTCTTGTGTTTGTATTCGAGCCCGGGTCACTATTAAGCACCAGCAGGTTTGTAATCGGTATTTTACGGTATAACAATATCAGCCTAGCACACGTGTTATTTATTAATAATTTTTAAGGAATAAAGTTTGTACAAAAACGTACAGAAATTGACGACATACTACCTGGTTTTCAATTGATCGACAAATTATTTTGCCGTGAAAACGAGTAATTCTAATCCTGGTTCAATTAATATTAAAGGTAAGGCGTACTTTTCTGCTGTTTATTCAAATTATTGTCATTAATATAAAAATCCACGAGAGATGCACATCTCATGAAGAATAATATTACGATTGAAACAAACTGGACGTTTCATAAATATGTGAAAGTTTTTATTTTTTAACCTTCACCTCCAAATACATTGTTTTAAGTTGGACGAACTACGAACACGACTAATTGACTTTTGCCTAGTTTATCGTATTTCGTTTTGTTCTATGCTGGGAGTAAATTGAGTTGTCTATTTCTACTTTGACTTCTTTCTGTCGTCTATTTCTCCAATAGGTTCTGAGTCTCTGACTTTCAGGACCAGTACTTCCAGGACGTAGACGTAGAAAAATCCAGCGAGCTAAAATTACACAAATAAAGTGTTATATAAAGCCAATTGATTATAAATACATTGAGTCCGAGGTTCCATCATAATTAAAGCCACTAATATACTTATTCCAAATGCAGGACTTACGGATATCAAAATCGTGATGATTTCACAGGCGATACACATGCCGAGAATGCTATAAACCATAGTCAGTTCATAGTGATAACACCCTTCGGTAAATATCATGTCTTTTGTTGGTTGTTCATCACATGGATAATTCTGACAGGAAATAAAGAAAAAAATAGGGTAACAAACTTTAGTGTGCAATTTAATAAGAATCGTTATTTTATCCGAGAAATATCCGGTCGGATAGCACTGTTCACACTATATATCCAATAAAATAAATGTCTAGTAACTGAAATAATGTCGACGAAAAAGTTCTGTACCACTGAGTCACAACAGCTCCATGGGTAAAATGTGACGTTTTTATTCGTATCATTTGGCTCTGGTTCAATCACGACTCCGTTCAGGTTCATCATCCAATCTGTGTATTTCTGGACACCGCAACACCGAAACTAATTAAGAAAGAAAAGAGCATATTTAATTTCAGAGCAATTGAATATGTAAGGGTATGGAAATGTGATTGTACATTTTTCAACAATGACTTACGTAGTGCTGGGAATCATCAATTTGTTGGAGATCAGTATCAGCATGAATCTTAACTCCGCGGAGAGATTTGAACATGGTTGCATTCAATTTAGCTCCAATTGTAGTCAAGTCCATGATCCAAGTGGCAGTCATGAAACACATGTAAGCCACGAACGCGAAGTAAATGCACCAACGCTAAACAGAACATTTTTGTAAGTTTTATTCTGCTTAAATGTTAGTTCGTTTAAATATTCAAATAGAGAAAACAAACCAAGAAACGATTGAGTCGAAGCTTCCAGCAACCCCATTCCTTGGGATCCGGGATGTTGGAAAATAATGCCCCCAGAAATGAAAGGAAGATTGGAACGAAGACCATGTCAAACATGTTGGCATACATTCGATTCGGCAAGAAAACGCTCAACATGGCTTCTCGACAATACAATTTAGGAATGATGGACCAAGTGAAGTAGAACAATCCATAGATTATGGTAGCGATGAACTAATCGAATTTTAAAAAAAATGCCAAATTAATATTGTGTTGTTTGACATCTCATGAAGCAATGGTTTAGAAAATTATTTACCACCATGATTGAGTACAAAATGTTGAGTCTGTCTGTGACGGTGCTGATAAGTTCAGGTTTCATGATTGGATCCGGGATAATCAAAACTTCTCCTTTTTGTCTTTTCAAGTCATTTAAAAATATGGACACCGTGGAAGTTGTTGGAACTCTTGAGAGAGCACGACTTTTTCTGCGGGTTAGATCAGGTTCAGGAATTGCTTCTTGGCTCGCTCCGGTCACGATAATATCCGGGTCAGTGAAGGATGGTGATTCTTCAGCAGCAACTTAAAAAACATTCAAAAATAAAATATATATGCACAAAATTATATACATTTCGAGTTTAGGGTTGTAAGGGGTAAATACCCGCGTGCTTTGAATTTATACCCTGTTACACACAGTGTAAACCAAACATTTTTGAATGAGTGCCTAGTGGTCTCGTAATTCTACAGCTTAGCTTTGCAATTTATGTATCATACCGCCCGCATATGAGTATACACCCGAAAAATAAATACCGGGTATTTTACAACCCTATTCGAGTTTAGCGTAATATGAATGAATGAAAACAAAATCGAACCTGGAGCCTTGAGGAAAGTTCCTGAACCCGGAGGTGCCTTAGTATCAACACCGCCTTTGTTTTTCGGGACAGTTTCGTTTACAACCTTAAATTTTGCCAGAGAAGGTGATACGCCAGGAACGAGTTTGGTTGGTGGTGGTTTGTTAGCTCCAGCCAATCCTTCTTCAACGTCCACGTCAGTCCGAGCCTTATTGGCTTTGGCAAGTTGAGTTTTTGTGTTAATCCGAGTCAAAGTTTCATTGATTTTGTTCAATTCAGTTTTATTCATTTCTTTGAACACGGCCCTTTTGGCAAGATCTTTCATGGACGGTGTGATACTGAACGTAGTGGATCTCGCACCTTTCGAAGCAAATAAATTGATCGCGACATTGAACGGTTTCTCTGATGACAAGAGACGTGTAGGACTTTTTGGGACGGCAAGTGTATTGCTTCTTGGAGGAACGATCGGCTTCACAATCCCTGATTCATTTGCCAAGGGTTCAGCGGATTTGGCCACTTTAACATTTTTTGAAGGTGTCTTTGGTTTCGCTAAATTCTTTGGCGTTGGATCCGTTTTTGGAGGAGTGGTGGCAGATGTCGTTTTTGCCAAGGGCTCTTGTATTTCAGGGTGAACTTTGTTCGATCGACCTTTCCGAAGTTGCAAAGAAAATCCGGAATCACGTGGTTGACGATCGCTAGGACGAGAACCAATAGCTGGATCAGAGGCAGTTGGCGGAAGGTTTTTCTTGTCGATCAACGGTGGACGAGATTTTGAACCATCTGTGAAAAGTTGAAAATTAAAAACCTCAGCTGGGAGACCACTCAGCTGATCGATTGACTTGCAGAGCCTGCCTGAAACCTTAAGGAATCCTCCTATATTTAATCCGGTATCCCTTCAGCTAATATATCCGAAAAAAACGTCAGTTTTCTAGGTTGGGAACCATCTTCAATTGGGCATTGAATTTAAGTGGTAATTACACTGGAAACTCATTGCTTGAAATAGCTGAAATGACTCAAAATGCAAATTTTCTGCAATCATGCACGTGAAATTCTATTTCAACTAAATAGAGCAATTACACTTGAAATCTGTTACACCTGATTTCAGGCCGAATCAGCTGAGACGCACTGAAAAGTAGAATAGAATATTTGGTCCGCGCGAGGTCACGTGGTCGGATCGACTGAAATGGCTGAAATGACTGAAATGAAATGGCCAGAGAGCGATTTCAATTCAGGGGCCTGCAATCGCTGAAATGAGCCTGCAATCGTTCGAAACGTATTCAGCCTTTGTATTACACCAGAAATGAGACCTCTGAAATATTTCATAAATTCGTTTCCAGTCTCGTTTCAGGCGAAATCGTTTCCAATGCAATTGCTGCTTTAGAACCGTCACCCGGCTTACAATTTCTCACACCGGTTGGGTTGCTCCGACGTGAGAAAACTTAAAATTCGTCTGTATAAATTAAAGTGCTTTTTTTGGTTTAACTGCAGTGAAAACTTTTATGGTTGGTCTACCCAATTGAAATGCTTACCCTATAAGATTATTTCGTAGTGATCACTTACCACGGTTCTTGTTACGAGAATTATTAGCATTTCCCATTTTCCTCTCCTTTCTTTCAGTTGAAAATGATGAGATGAGATCAATGGAAGGGCGTCTTCGGTTATTAGTCGATCCGAAACGAAAATGACGATATTACCAGCACAGTTATGTCGTCGTCGAATGACTAACTTTTTTACTGACTAAAGAATTGAACCATTTCAAAGATGAGAAATTCTCTTTTGCTTAGAATCCGCAGTGTCGCCGGAACTGGGTATTCAATTACTTTGTTGTCATTTGATTGTTGAAATTCAGACCAACGGTTACCAAAGGGATTTTTGCAATGGCCACATTACCGAATTTTGTTAGATCATCATAATTTTATAAAAAATTTATTTTGGTTTATGAATTTTGATTGCATATATATGTGAGAGGCGTTGACTCTGTAATGTTGAATTTGATGGGAGAGATTTATGTTCCACACTGTAATGATATGCGGGGCATGTGGACACTGTCAATATTTCACAATAGAAAAAAGAGCGGAATTCGAGCACGATAGTCAAAATTATAAAATATGAGTAAAATTGAAATTCGTAGAATTTAAAAAATTCAAGAATTTAGCGACTTTCAAAAAGTAGACACCGTAGACAAGGAAAGTATAGTTACACCACACCAGTTACAGTCAACGTCGCAGCAGTTGTTAGTTCGAAATTCAAAAAGGCTGACCTAATTTTAAAAAGTAAGTTTGATAAATTTATTTTTGGATTTTGTTTTGTTAGACCTATAGTTAAAATTAAAATTGAACAACGCCAGATGATCCAATCTTTCGGATTCAAATTAATGTGAGCATGGAGGAAATTAATCCCGATCCACACAAATATTGTAATAAAACTTACCTAAATCTTGATTTGATTACGACTAAATCTAGTACTTCTATTTACCCATTTGTACTTTCCCTGACCTCTGACCCAGACAATAATGAATCGATACCGAACAAAAAATAATTGTAAGTATTATACCAAGACCAAGACTGACGATTTAATTATTAATTGGGTATAAATAATTCGTTTTTGTGTTTCGTAATTACGGTATGCATAAATTTGAATTCACAAATATATTGATGATTTGGTAAATTATATTATTTTCTAATTTTTCAAGTTATTTGGATAACATGCCTCGTTGGGTGAGACCTTTCACAACCAGAATGCGGAGGGCTAGCAGGAAAAAGCGAGCAATTTCTCAGATTAATTCCACATCTGATGACTTGTCCAGGATTGTTCCTCCGAGCTATCCACCGGTAAACAAAGATACCCCGGGAAATCCGCCAATCGAAATCGGTGTGACTGAAACTGAAAGCATTCAATTGGCTCATAAATCTGCACCAAATGTTAACTCAATCGTTGAACTTTTAAATTGGTTGGAAACATGCGGAACAATTATCATCACTGAGGATGATGCGGACCTCATTCGCACTAAAATCTATCGATTCTTCTCGGAATATAAGGAAGGTTCGTATTCAATTCAATTTTGTTGTTTTTAATTTATCGTAAATGTTTGGAAACACATTTACATTCTCTGTGCTTCCATATAAACCATTCTATTCTATATTAGCATTCTTGAATGATTTATAATGATCAGAATGTCTGGAATATTTCAACGAAAGTTTCAGATTTTCAATTTAGGATTCCCCGGGCATAGAAGTGACAGAATTTTCTGTACTATTTCAGAAGTTTCTTTTTTTCATAATTTTTCTTCAATTAAAGCAACCACTAAAAATTAGTGGAGGAAAATACCCGAACAAATTAGATTCAAATTGATTTCAAATTCTCCGAAGATTTCCACTGAGTCAAGCGGGTTCAACGATATTCTATAAATATTTTCTAATGATATTTTGATTTGCAAGGAAAATTGCCTTTATTTATTCATTCATCCAATATGTATTCTGTAATGGCTATTATAAACTACCAAGATATTGGTCGATGACTTCTGAAATGATACCTCTGAAAATGAAACATTTGGCCATTATTTCTTTCAAAAAATTGCCAAGAACTAATATTAGATATTCGGCCAAAGGCCGAGTACCATTTTCGGTACACCTCAAGTTTGAGTGATAAGGAACGACCATTGGTGTAAGATATTTTTTGTTTGATATAATGTTTCATGTATTTCATTATGCCTCTAAAGGCCCTCACCGGTATGCCCCGAGTGAAATAAATGAAGCACGGAAGCCACGTGTACGGCTCACCAGGGTAACCTCAACTCATATGAATCCCAGGCAGACACGTGCCACTTATAAAAGGTCACGTGGTGACCAAGAACTCAAGAATCGAGTAAACTTGGAGAAAGAAGTGGGTAAGTAGGGTATTTAGTTTTTATTTGGGTAAGGGTTATCTAGACAAAAATTGTGATATACATTTTGAAATTTTGATATTATACGTGATTCTTCCGATTATTAGATTTTCTGCATTAAAATCAAACCGTTGTCTCTGAACAGTAGTGAAAGATACATAGAATATGTTTCTTGTGTTCGATACCTCGGTCATGCGCTTTTTCATTTGTAATTTATACTTTTATAACTTCTTCTTCCAACAGATAATTGTGCGTCAACAGAATTTGAGAAAGTAAATATAGAAGAAAAGTCAGAGGACTTGAACAAGGAGTCTAGTTTTTTTTCATATTATCCGGAAATAAAAGATGAGCCCGAAGATGCGAAAGGAACAATCTCAGCAGAGGAATTCCATACAAGCGCGGACATTAGCACGGAAGAACAAACTCAGGAAAATGAGGACTCAATTTGGGTACCAGTTTGGGTACCACCAACGGTGCCAGCGTGTGCCGACAAGTCTCACATTCCTTTGACGGAGACGTCTAATCCTAAGGTGTACTGTGTAAAGCGTCGCCCCCCGTTTCAAAGGTCAACTTCTAATCTTTCGAAGACACATGGAAAGAGGGCAAAAAGTATCGACTCAGGGAAATCGGATGAAGTTGTAGGTATGTTTTACTAATTATGTGAGTGATTTTATTAATAAGCAGGTTAATACGCCCCACTTTGGTAAAGTGTGGGCAATGAGCGACATCTGCCCTTTTCTGGGTACACTTTAATGGACAATTGTTTTTGAACAGTTTCAGAAGAATCAATGGCAAATCCAGTAATACCTGACGACGGCGATAGCGGTGGAGAATCGAAAGGTTCAAATTCTTGCAATCTATATTCTGAGAATCAGGATAAAACAAGCGATACAGAACTAGTGAAAGAGATGTGCTTGGAAGATTACCCCCAAGAATTAGCGATATCCATCCCGTTGCCACGTGGTATTGAAAGCCCGCGTCTTCCATCTCCTGATCCGTGGGTTATTGATCCTAAACTCCTCCCAGCTCCTCGAAACCGGAGAAGGAGAAAGTTGGAGAAGTTACTAAAGCCAAAATTGGTTCCACCGTATAAATGTGATGAGTGTGGAAAAGTACTTCGAACGATACCGAATTTAAAAATTCACAAAGAGACTCACTTGAATTTAAGAAATTACTTGTGTCAAATATGTGGGAAATCATTTAATCAAAAGTCGAGTCTCAACATCCATATGAAAGCTCACATTGGAGTAAAAAAATACTTGTGTGACAAATGCCCTAAGACGTTCTTGCATTCTTCCACACTTGCCTGTCATCAACGAACTCACAGTGTAGAGAAGTTGGCAGAGTGCCCAGTATGCAATAAATTACTCCGTGATAGAGATTCTCTCAGGGAACATTCCAAACTCCACTCTGAGGAGAGACCTTTCAAGTGTACACTTTGTCCAAAAACATTTCGGAGACCTGATCATTTGAGAGCTCATGTTCGGATTCATACTGGTGATAAACGTTATAAATGTGAGCCTTGTGGGAAAGGTTTTGTTCAGATTGGAAGTCTCATCTTTCATAATCGCACACATCATGGGATTGTGAAAGAGAAAGTCAATTCAATTTTGTAAACGTTGATTATTCAAAGTAACAAGTTTTTCTGTGGTATTTATACATATAAATTATAATCAATGTTTGATATATGAAATAATAATACGTTTAAGTAGATTTCCAAAATGATTTAAAAAAATAATAATTTAATAAAGGAGGTCAGCAACTCAGCAAGATCCAATAATACACGGATTTTTTAGAACTTGGGAACTTGTTCCAGTGCATGCGACGTGCTGGTAGAAATTCTAATGCCGAATAATCCAAACAGCATATTAAAGCAAAGACTCAACGTTGTCCGTTAAAATGAATCAAACACTGACCACAGCGAAATGATGAGAGACGCTTGATGATGTACATGACATATGGGAATGGAACCTCACCGTACAATGTACAATGAACAGTACAAGTCTAAAACTATAAAATGAGATACAAATGTACATAGATGTTCAGGGAAGATTTTGATGGTAATTTGTCTCATCTGTTTACGTCTTTAGTGTCTGTTTACATCTTCATGCTCAAAGAGTGACAGGGATGTATTAAATTAGGCACTGACCCGATTCCCCGCTTTCCATTCAATTCAATTTTCAATTCAAGGAATTAATGGAAAGCATCATTTCGGTGTGACAATTAATACTACAGTATAGGGTAAAATCATAGTCCCTTATCACTTCGCTACGCTCTAGGCTCAATTCCTTCGGACTGACAATTTTTGCTTTGGAATTTCATATTTTTTACTAAATCCGAATTCAAGGTAATGGTTTCAAAAAATTCCCCTTGACAACCATACCATGTTTGTTTATATCGAGATCTATTGGACCGATAATTATTCGAAAAACTGAACGAGTCAGTCAAATTTTAGGTTTGACGAGTGAACGACACATAATTGTTCGGGCGATTTTGCATAATTTTTCCCAATTTCTGCGGACGGACACCTTTCAAGATTTTGAGAACTTGGTTACGAAAATGAGGCGAACTTTGGACACTCCAGGACCAGTGGCAATATCTCTTGCTAAATCGTAAGCAATATTGATTACAACATTTCCAAGCCAGTCCGTTATGACAAGAGATCCAAATTATGATATTTTTTATTTATGTATATATTTTTTGTAGGATTGACAAGTACCCAGTTTTGAAATACTTGCGTGACAATCAAAATGAATGCAATCGTTTGATGTGTGAATTTCGATTGAACCTCTTCGTGGCAGCGGCATCGGATCCATTCTACCGTGGACCTTGTCTTCAACCATTTCCAATATGT
>JAQGCA010002662.1:0-13391 GCA_034698945.1 Protaphorura quadriocellata | reverse complement strand
ATTATTTTCAGTTATCATAACCGCTACACAATATTAGGTACTGCCCAGAGGCTGTAGCCCGAGGGGCAAGAACCTGAGGAAAGTGAGGCATCTCCAGGAGACAACGCCGGTGCCACATTTTCAAATCCTAACAGCGCTAATCCAATTTTAATATATATTCAAATGTAGTGCAAACGACACAAGGCCAGAATAGACGATATCAGAATGTACTATAAAAAAGTGTAATATGTACATATGCGGATACCCTCGTTCGCTTCATCTGGTAATGCGATTCGTTGTAGGTAAAAGTCATATTTTCTGTACTTATCATTTCTAGCTGCACCAAATTAAATCTTAGCTGAAGTTTATCTACATTTCGCTTTAGAATAGTGCATGCGCTTTTATCAATTCGTTCGAATAGATCCTGCATGTCAAAACTGCTGCGGTTGACAACAGGATGACTTATCGGTAAACTGTTATACCGATTGCATATTTTTCGGACCACGTCCTCACTCTCATGTTTCCCTCTCGGAGAGGGGATACACTATATCCGAAACCAGGCAGCGCAAGAGAAGTTGTAAGGTATGGCCCATCTGGTAACCAATTCCCACGCAACGCCTCCTTCGCTTCACTTCAGCTCCAACCCGGGACCAGCCCAGAGCAATGGATCGACTCCAAGCCACTGTCACCTATGCCTCAACATTAGTTTCGGCTTAGTGCCAAAGAGCAGTGGCTAGCTCAATGTTTTTGCTAGACTACAGTGTGCTCTAGAATCCAGAAATAGCAAAGGCTAGAGTACACGGAGAACTATGTTGCGCAGGCAAAAGAATAGCATGGGGAAAACCCAGCCCCAAACTCTCGTACCAAGTTATAATATAAATAAGAAAATTCAGACAGGAACTCGAATTGTGACTCTCGTCAGTAATCCTAATAAGGTTCTGTAACTGATACTGCAACTAAATAAGGAAATGTTAACACTAGACGATCCCAAATATTATTAGAACCAAAATGTTAGTCCTAAGAAACAACTAATGTAAGTTAAAATCTTCAGTCGACCATCGGACTCCAAGGGACCCGGACCAGGATCCGCGGTTTCTCCTGCAGGGAAACTAAACTTGTAATATCATACCAGTCGAACTAAATTCTAAATACAAATACAAATTCGAACTGAATTATGTCTAAATTCTGATTGAGCTCTACACTGGAATAAACTCTAATTGGGCTGAAATAAATCGCACTCTAATCATTATTCCCGTGTGTTTCATGACTCAATCTACCTTCCCTATATCCTCATATATAGGGAGGAGGCATTGCACGATGAACCAGGTGACCTGCTGAGTCATCCCGAAAGGGAGACCTCACAGCCACCATCTCGTCCAGAGACAATCAGCCGTGTTATAATTTGTAAAATTCATGTCGAATTTGATTGTATAAATAAAAGTACAAATTGATAAATTGTGATCGTGACTCATGTGCGGTTTCTGGTTATTTGGAGGATTCAAGCAGGCCAGATGGGAATAGACGCGGACAGGGGACTTAATATTCGGAAGTTAAACCTTAGAGATTGGTTGATCATGTAGGAGGTAATCCAGTTCATCTGGATTACCCGGTCAAACTCCAGGTTAGGTAGCAAAGAATCGGAGGTCTTCGGACGCGGTCAAGAAGTTTATAACCCCTGAGGGGATCTGAAACTTTACAAAGTTTTTCTTTAAAGCATCCTGTTAGGGAATCTTCCATTTCTTCCTCTCCTTTTCTGACCGTGAGTCAAAATATCGATTTTCTCCCACTTATATGATTTCCTCACTTCACCCGGGTCTAGTAACTCACTCCTATCTACTCTGCCGTACGTGACTCTTTCTACCAAGCCGACGTAATTCATCCCCTCTTATTCTTGTCACAATAACTCACACCTACACAAGAATTAGTTCATCCTGACTTGTCTACTCAACTCATCCAGCCGCCTTGACCGTCACCTGTCACAATAAATAACCCGGGAACTCTTACTACACGGAAACTTTCACTGTAGAGAAAATACATCACAAACCCAGACGTAGACAGACATAAAATAAGCAAGAGAGAAACACATTACTTTTATCACTCTGTCTAAAATTAAGTACCCAAATACTGTTAAATTGCCCATTACAGAGTAGAACCCATAAAAATTTATGTGAAATTAAGTAAGTGAATTAATGTAAAGCTATCTAAATTCATGTTTAATCATTACAACTTACGACCTTAGGGGCACCCATTGGATTTGACGTGTCAAGCACTAGATCAAAATAATTTGTAGTCAACTAGTATAAAAAGGAATGTGATACTTTACCCAGCTATCAGCCGATCACTGAACACCCCAAATCCTGGTGAACTAGCACCCAATTAAGCTTAAAAACACCTCCCTACAGACGCAGTGCATACAGTGGTCTCAACCGAGACCCGAAACGACTTATAAACGAGGTAACCGTAACTGTCGAATACTTGTTTCAGTTTAGCAAGTTAACAAATTATGTGTTTGAAACTTTAATTCATTGAGTTTAGGAAAAGCCACTTTAATAACCGGAACAGATCTTATTGAATTGAGGCTGAGTGAAGTTATTTTATTTTTGATTCGGTTGATGATTGTAAAATTTCAAGTGTTCATTTTATAAATCGATCTACGCAAACTTGTCCGAAATCTGCGCGAATCAGGACTACAGTATGTACGCTAGGTCAGGATTGGCGGAATGCAAAAACTGCGTCAATTTCAGCTTTTCCGAGACTGGGAAATCGATCCAATTCGTGTGACCTTGCTTGATCACTGTGTGTCGTTTCCGGAGAAAGCAGGAGAGACATACGTATGGGAACTTTAATTTTGTTATATATATTTCATAGGAACTCTGCCCAGATGGAGTCGACCCAGACGGATACTCTTTCTTTGATCAGAAACTATTAATAATCAAGGGCGCAAACGAGGACGATCATCACCCACAAAGAATAGGTGCCGTAAACCTCCAGAATTCCAAGCTTGGTAAAAACGGACTCTTTCTAATTGGAGGAAGCGTATACTTACCTGACGCCAAGATCACAGACCTCAAGGGGGTAGCCGGGCAAGGCTAGAGCAAACAGCTAATCTACTCAGTCTAATTCCACCAGACTTATGAGTAAGTTATCTGCCATTCACTCATGCGGTGGAATTCTCCTGCGGTGGAATTTTATTCTACTTAAACTCTAAACTTGAATATACTAAACCAAATGCAAATGCAAATTAAAACTTTTCAGTCTTCTAAGCTTTCCAGCCTAATTATAAGTCGTAACCCTTCTTGGAATCTTCATATTCTTAGAACGGAGCCAACGAACCACGAACCCCCGTACACTAAGATAAGGACACCTTTATGTTACTGTTAGGGAATTATCTTAATTAGGCATTTGCCAGTCTTAATTACTGCACATTATCTAATAGAGCATTAGTGGTTTTATCAAAAACCCTGTCTTTCCTTCCCTTGTGTTTTACATTAGAACTTTCACCAAGTAGAAAATAAGAAAGAAACTGTCACAAATATCGATCGGGAATCCGATCCGAAAAGGTCTCAAGTCTAACGTGCCCACGCAACTAAAAGTCAAGCCGCCGGACCGGCACCATCAAAAGAACACCCGGGAACTGTCATCACCCAGACAGATAAATTATGACTCCGACGGTGACAGTACGGCGGGGAGAAATTCACAAACTCAGATGAAGACAGACATCAAAGACAAGACATTAACTTTTATTATTTCTTGGAAATCTGATACTCAAAAAGTGATCAAAATACATTAGGTTTAGAACTTATGTTACCCGAATTTAAGACTAGGGGGGAAACTTAGTAAGATCGGGTATAAAACCTCGAACAACTGGAACTAAGTATCAGTCGATCTTCTTCCATCTCCTGATCCTGGTCACAACACCATACACTAGAGAACTTAAACAAGTTCCTGACTTAGAAATACGTACACCAGTGGTCTTAGAAATTAGACCCATTCTTGACAAACTCTACCAAGAAACTGAGTAAATAAAGACAAACACTGTTAAAAGAAAGAACAACCGTATTACACTCAGTATTACTTCACACTTAACCGCTACACATTTAGATAGGTATTGTCAAAAGTAGTTCACTGGAGACAAGAACCTGAAGGGAGAAAGTAGGTAGGGAAGACAAATAACAACTTGAGCTCCCAAAGAAGGCACGTCTCAAGTGACCCCTGCCTATGGAATCCGACGGGTCTAGCTGACTCTCAAAGGTCAGACTGGAAAACCTCCCGTAACAGTACTAGGCCTTACAAAAACGACAGATCCAAAAACTTTTGTTATTTGGTAAGGATGACATTGATCACATTTCGCAAATGTGCGTCAAAACATGTCTAATAACAGATATAGCTGTTTGAACCTGAATGCAGCTGAGTTGTTGGCCAAAATTAGAATGAGGATTGTAATAGACAAAATGTTACATTACGAAATGAGATGAAATAGGTTGGATACATGCGCAGTGCAAACGATAAGCGTGAATAAATATTTCATAATGATAATGTATAGCGTTGTAAAACTTTAAAATAGTTACAACGATAAGCCGTTGAAAAATGTAAGCGGACAGCGGGTGTATTTAATGATTTAAACTAGTTCATAGAAAGGAATAACAAGCAAAGTTAGCACGGCGGTTGGGGAAGAGTGAGAGAAGGAAAAAGTTAACCTTGCGACAAAATATTTTATGTTAAAAAAAATACCCGGGTACAGTTATGCGCTTAGTTACGGCGAAACTTGAAACAGCAAACAAGGTGTCCACTTTCGCTCTAAGAGAGAACTAATTTTGCCGATTTGTGAATTCACCTTTTCGAAGTTCCTTGACGTTAAATCGAAATAAACATACTACAACGCTGTAAGCGGCGAATTCGAACTTATGTAAATCAATTAATACTTAAATTCAATAAGTAATATTTTGAATCGCATTGGTTGTAAACTCATAATGTTCCTGCCTACCTGTTGAGGTCCGACAAGATCACTATAAAGAATTTACGAATCATCTTCCTTCAATTCAATCGTCGAACATTGTATTTTATTTGACATATACGTCAACCATATCGGAGTCCACTGTTGCCTCACGTGTGTTAACGCTGATGACGCGTAAAGGTCAATCAATACTTTCAACATAGTGCCGAATAGGGGGAAAACACAAAACTAGACATTTTTTATAGTTGGGTACAGCCACAACTGAAGGATAACCCTGGAAATCCACCTTTCGCTGGAGGTTGACACGAATATCCGCATCAATCAACGTTATGGTGAGATGAACAAGACAATTCTCCAGGCATACAGATTTACTCGAGAGAAAACGTAAACCCAAAAAAATTCCTTCACTAAGAATTGAGACTACCGGATTCAGGTTTGTCATGTGTTTGTTTACGTGTATCCGCTTCAGTAAGTGTGACTAACCGTAAAATACCGATTAGAAACCCATTGCGAGGCTATTTGAAGAAATAGAAACCAATCTCGAATACAAGCCCAGTCCCGAATACAACCCCTGTTTTCTATGGCTCGCTAACTATTTTAGACGCGCGATTTCTTCAGTTTTAGCTTTTGAACTTGTAAATTAATTATTAGAAACCCATCTCGAATACAAACCCGGTCCGAGGGACTTAGTAGAGACGCAGCGCAGGCTTCCACAGCGTGAGAATTGAGTTGAAACTTGGTCTTGGCTTAATTTACGAGCAGTGACATTAAAGACGTCGCCCGCACTCGTGACTCTAACCAAACCCAGTGTAACACTCAGACCTCATGAGCTTAATTATCTTAAATTATAAAATCCCAATCGCAGTGATTTGCGGCAAGGGTTAATAGTTGTAGGATTGGAGCGTACCTGTGTAATTTACTCGATTTAAATGTATCAATTCTTTGCGTATATTGGTGGTGCTTCCGTATACAAAAATGACCTGTGACTTTCCAATTCTAGTCCTTGTGTTGCTTCTGCATATGATGGCGGTGGCGTCTCACGACCTTGCGGATTAGAAATAACTGTATCCCGAATCCAGAATGGACGTCCAGGTAAGAAGGCCTCCACATGATGACCACGTGATGAGAATGGAACAAAGTAGCAGGAATTTCTTAATAATTCAATATTTGCAGATGGCGCCGATAGATTAATACAAATTGGTGGTGTCGTCGGCGAAGTGACATTGTTCATCCAATTTTCCAGGAACACTTTGATTCTTCGGAGTGCTGAGATACGAATAAGACATTGAAGTGCGACAAGAACAATGGCTAATGTATTGAATCCGTACACTGGGAATTGTGATAAACACACAAAAAATATAGGAATCTCCAGAATGATTAATATGGCCAGAAAATTGGATGTCCAACACCATTTTCCACAAAGACTCAAGTAGCACGTGTTCTGTAAATACAATGAAAATGCATGGAATTTTAATTCCTAAGTACTTGGGTTCTTCAATACAGTGAAACTTCTATACAGCGTCTGTTGTGAATCATTAGCATGTAACAACATGCTTATGCATAAGTATACTGCTTTGATTGCCTGGCCGACGTCCCATAAATGGGAAATTCGGCCAGATTCTGCAGAAATAATCGTAACATGGGGGATCGTTTTATAGAAGTCTCCATGTGTTCTAAAATTGAAATATTTTACCAATTCCGTCCGACACAATAGGACAATTGCGATTATCATATGGAAGGCATTCAGTGTGAATGGAACCATGAGTAGCATAAACAGAAGTAGGACTGAAATAAATCAAGTAGTGTTTGCATAAGTCAAATGTTATTTGAAAATATAATAAATCTTACAGGGTGGTTCATTATAAATGTATCCATTCCACTCCGTTGCAATTTATACTGTAGCTATTGTGTTGTTTTATAAATACAAGTTGGATATTTGTAACAATCGACCACAACAGTAACCGTAGCGTAGGTCGGGATCAAGTGGAGATTTATATGAACCACCATGTACTAAATTGAGTACGTACGTACCTTCCCACATTAGGTCATCATTCTTGATGTATATGAATGTTAACGTGAAACTGCAGAGTAGGAGCATAAGCAGTGCTAGGATCTGAAACACCAGTTTTCAAAATCAGGACATGAAAGTTTCGCAGCTTATTTATTAGGTTAGGTCAAATCTCGCTATAAAAAGACTATTTAGTTGGTTCATTTATTATGGTTAAGAATTTCAGTATCCACTATTGTCAACATTCAGACCCGGTGACTGGACAGTTATGTATATTAAATCAGAAATTATAAACGGGTGTGCCAACAGACGTAAACTTATTATAGCGAGGTTTGAGTAATGAATGACTTACTGCATAAAGAATTGTAATCAGTCTTTCACCCTCAAGTATTCTCACTCTGTCTGCTTCACCCTCCATCAAAGAAATCCACGACACACCACATAATTATCTCCAATTTTTACAATTTCCACAAAATAAATTTCAAGTAAGTGAGATTTATTCTGTGAATTTTAATATTTAATATTTTACTGAACTTTAATATTCAATATTAGCGTTCCCACTCTCACAACAAAATATTTGTTTCTGTTCATCTTGAAGAATGAACTGAAACTTGGGTTTGGTATAACACATGAAATCGATCTGTCCGGAGTACAAAACATAATATATTATGTAGCAGTTGCTATGTAAAACCCCGGTCCGGGTATTACGGTATTAAGAGCTACTATACAGTCACACTCACCCTCATCGTGGCATTTAAACTAACAAGGAACTCTTTTCCGGTGTAAATCAGTGTAAATCCTCAAGGACAAAAAATTCAAGGCTGTAATGCACACACTAATTCACACTTGACGTAGGGGTTGGCAACGCAGTGCATTGTATATTTTGAATTGTCTACATGGCGAAATGTTATGCAATCACAAATTATGCCACCACGCTACACTGTAAAATCTTGTTTTGCATAAAATTAGTTCATCATTCCTCCTGCCACTATTTATTCCTTAGATTTTTAATGAAGATTCACTCGAATGTGACTATGTCTTGATACGAATGCTTAAAAAATTTTGGCTGGGAAAAATACAAGTATTTTCTTATTGAGTTTAGAGTTTCCGTCAACGCTGCTAATTTATGGGAAGTGAAGTGGGGAACTAATGGAAATTTCTAATTTTGAGGATTAAACGCATTTTGAAAAAACTAAATTACTTTTTGCCTAAAAATATTTTCATTTGCATTAAAAATTTAAACGAATCATTAATGAGCGGTTAGCAGCAAGAAACTCACCGCTGCATTGGCCTTTGCATGAGAGGGTATCGTACTACATGGGTTTTCCTGATAGAAGTTATGAGTTTTGGGTTTTCGTGCTCCGCTATGGGTTCTCATGGGTTCTCGCGCTTCAATATTTAACATTACATCCCAAGTCGTCGTCATAGCCATACCATAGCCATACCCAAGGTCCAGTCGTGATTTGCGAGTAAGTACAAGATTAAATTTGTGCACATTATTGAGATTCACCAATTAAGAATTTATTCCTTGAAAATTATTTGTTTTTATGCAATTATGGAAGCAAGTCAGAGAAATTGTACAGAATAAGAATTTAGAATAATGTCGACATTGAAGAAATTAATTTTGACAACTCAGATTCTGTGAACTAATCAATTGGTCCATTTGGAATACAAACCACAGGTCGAGATCCACAGACCAGTCCTTCTTTGCACGTATCACCGCCATTCCTGCAAGATCCACCTTCTTCAGTTTTCTTAAGATTGGCCACATCGACACAGACCCCGTCAATGCATTCAATTCCGGATGGACAATCGCCATATTCCCCTGAACACAATTTCTTGGCTTCATAATGATTACAATCGTCAACTTTGGATATCCCAGATTCGTCGGTCCCCGGCTCCAAACAGAAGCAAGCGGTTGATTTGAAGCAATCTCCTACTACTAGGGTCACACACAATGCAATGGTGAGCACCACAATGTCAATTCCCTTCATATTTGCCTGAAATCGAATTAAGAGATATTTTTTAGAGACATGCCCATAATTTCCAGATATTTTTGAGGTCTGAAAGTTTAATAACATTTTGATAATAATGTAATATGAATTGTAAAGTTTAAATTACGCAGTTTATGCAGTACGAAAATAGCACTAATTATATTCCTGTGTTGAGACTTCAGGTTAGGATACAAATCCTTCGGATCCGTTTATATACAATTTCTTAATTCAACCACTATACTATATTGCCTTGAATGCATGCACTAATTTTACTATAATTTGAGCTAATTAAAGTTTGCCGGACTTGCATTTTTACGAGATAATATATTTAGGCAAGGTTGAGTGAATGTAAAATTCTCCAAATGAACATAATTAGCTAATCTGGAATTAAGATTTGAGAGTAATTGAGATCAATTTAGTTAATTATTTTAAGCCATTGCTTCGCCATGTCATTGGAAAGTTCAGCACATAAATGTGAGGCTCAGATTCTTAAACACTCAATTTTTGCAAATATTACAGTACAGTTAATTTATATGGACTTGTGATAGTCCGAGTTAGAGTCTAACATTTTGTGGCACCAGAGAAATGGTTAATTTTTACAGAACCCTTGCTTCGCCTTCGTCAATTCCAAAACGAGATTATTACTATGAAAAATATTTGAAATGTAAAGTACTTTTCAAAAAATTGAGAATGGTTATGTCAAATGCGAATACAATCATAATATCCCAAACTCGGTTTGACCAGAAATAGCCAATAAATGTTATACCATGCAGATTTATTCAGAGAACTTATTCACAGACTGTCATAAAAAAAAATCGTCTACTGTGAATCACAGTAGACGAGATTTTTTGATTGATTTATTTTGTTTAAAGAATCACAGTTACAAATATAGATCAGAACAATTAAAATATATAAGAATATACCAGCACCCTGAATTATTTCAATGCAATTAAACTTACAATTACAGAAAATAAATGCATACGGTATTGAAAGATAGTTGAGAAAACATGGATATATCAGACTGTTTCGTAATTATGAAATTATACCAATCTCAAACGGCAAATACAAACTACGTACACAAAAGTCGACCAGAATTCTTCTTTATTTTGACTTATGCTTGACATGAATTCATTTCAGCTAGTACTATTGGGAACTATATATACATATGTACAATTTAAGCAGATCTAACCTTATGTGGAGGATCATTGAAAATAGATTATACGACAAAAGCTTAGGAACTTTGCTTCCAAATCATTAATAGTAAGCTTTACAATTCAAGAGATGTTATGCAAATTCCGTCCAGGAAGTGTTGATACGGATGGGCAGGGTCAAGGACCATGTTACAAAGCCAACAAAAATGTGTAGAGCAAGGTTTCAGACATATCATATGGTTACACGACCCAGCTATTTTCTGCAAACCAGAACCCAACTGATTAGTAATTAATTATTTTAAAATTGACAATGGAATATTTCAGTTGGTTCAATTTGGAATTGAATCCATGACCTTGACCTCAAGGAATGCATCAACCATTCACAACAGAGGATCGTGCTCTATTCTCTAGAAGTTCTGACGGTATCTTATAGAATACCTGAATGTTAGCTCCACAAACCGGACAAGGTTTAGATATTCGTCTGACCAATTGTTCGCTAGAAGTGTTTTCAGCGATTCTCCGAAGTTTGCGTACGTACGTTCTTCAAGTCGCGCTTTTCCTTCGATTGAAGTATGGTTATCAAGCTCCATGACCTCTAACCTCTCCACATCACTACAAAAGTTTTCACACGACCCGTGATGGTTCTCATCGCAGTTCGTACAGAAAACCAAACCGCATAAATCACAAGTTCCAAGTGTTGGCTCGTTCGGACTGCAACTAACGGGATGTCCGCAGTCAGGTCCAGGACAGTATATCTGAAAATATCGACAAAGAAATTAAAATTAGAGATTGGTCAGCAGTACGCACAACACACATGCAGATTCTAATGTACAGGGTCTCTAATATGTATTGTGCCAAATGCAGGAGTGACCACAATAGGCACAGACACACCTAATACATCGTTGGAAAGATCAGCGCAAGTAGAATCTATGACATATCATTTGAGCGCAGTAGCGCGCCGCGTTCGCGCTCGCTGGAAAAAAATAGGGTTTTTGCCGTTTTTCAGTCGTTTTTTCACGGTCTTCCGACTGAATAGCAGTGAAAACTTCAAGAATTCGAAAAACGAACTTCACCACCTCATTCCCAAGTCTTGTTCAAAAATTATCAAACCATGGCTCAAAGTTTTCAGAAAGCACTTGGAAATGAGGTGGTGAAGTTCGTTTTTTGAAGTTTTGAAGTTTTCACTGCTATTCAGGCGGAAGACCGTGAAAAAAAGGCGAAAACCCCATTATTTTTCCTCCAGCGCGCACTGCGCGCGAACGCGGCGCGGTACTGCGCTCAAGTGATATGCCAGAGATAAACCTTGAGCTGATCTTCCAACGATGTATTGGGTGTCTCTGTGCCTATTGTGGTTACTGCTGCAGAGGGGGGACAATACATATTAGACACCCTGTAGGTACCGAACTTCAATTTCACTTCCTGCTTTGCTTATTTGTCTACCGCAGAGGTCACCACTTTATAAAACGAATGTTGTCAAATAAATAATTCATATAATAGTCTGTTCTCTAGACTTAAATTATTCGATTCAAAAGTTTTGATATTGAAACCAAATTTACAAATTGTTCCTGTCGACTTACGATGTCGCCCATTTTAGTGAGAGCTTTCGTGAGCAGAATTCGGCCATACTTCTCCAACATCTCTGTGGAGACTAATGATTCGACAATTGTGTGTTCGTAATCACTTCCGCAGTTTTGTGTTGGACATTTGAAAGGCCCCATAGTTTTTCCATTGATTAGATGAATAAAATGCTCAGTTAGGCAATCCTTGCAATAGTCATGGTCACATGCTGCGGTCACACAGTCCTGTCCTCTTTTATCTTCTAGACAAATATCACATCGCTTGGTTCGTAACTGAATTCCAAAATAATAAACAAATAAAGCAAACGCAGAAAGACGGTATTTTTAGATTCCATTAAATTGATTGACATGCAATGGCAAAATCAGTATGACCCAAAAACCAATATTCGCGTGTATGAGAGGTATCTCTTCGAATTACATTGTACAGTCGGTTTAACAATCTGAATCACTTAAAGAATTCCGAAGTCCTTACGGTAAAATGCACGCTGCTGGATTCGGCTGTTTTTGACACGTATTGTAGCCGATGACCTCCAAAACAACTTTTGTGGAGGTTCTAACCTGTGACTCTCGCACACTGCACGCTTAAATTACATACGCCAGACATACTTTCTTACATCATGAATGCGCAATGGATTCCTAGGGCCGCGCAATGTGCATTTCTAGGCCAAACGGCCGGAATTTTCAGTGTAGATTCTTCAGAAACTATGCCCAGGAGGTCATGGACTACAATATATATAAAACTTGGCAAATCCAATGGTTTAAAGGGTTATTTTCGAACATTCGGAACACATTAACCTGATGTGGCCTTTCTGGTCCGACGTGATATTTAGTGGGAAGTTAACCCGAAAATTTTCTGGCTTTGACGATTTCCAACACGGTGGATCATGTCGGACATCGTACCGTTGAAAACTTTTTCGGAATAGTTTTACGCCCTCAGAGATATGCGCCTAGAAAAGGGACGAGCTCTGAAAAAATGACTTACGTGCTTTCAAAATTCATGGCGACATTTCGCGTTCAATTTTGAATTATACATAAAATTTGGAAAAAATTCTGGTTTGTTCATAATCGCGACATGAACAATTGTACATACAAGGGAACTATTTGAGGTGATTCTCTCCAATCTCGTACAAACTGTTTTTCTGAAAGACCTCTGCTCCAAACCCTCAGAAATGTCATTGGTTCACGCAACACTCAAAACTGTATTTTTAAAAACCATTTGACATTTTTGGTAAAGAGGTTTTGTTCTCAAGATTTTTACATGGTATATCCGATGTAATTTCTCCCAAAAGAATTTAATTGCGGTTTGAAGACCCTGAATTTAAAAAACAATTGAAGTATTTCCAACTTATAAGGTGTTTCATCTTCTGATTTATTATTCCAAACATTTCAACGGTTTTTTGAAGTATGTTTTTTTGATTTTCGGCAAAACTTTGGGTTTTCAGATTTAATTGCGCCTTCTTTAATTTTTTCTTAAATATGGTTTTGAGTGTTAGGATGTTCTAAAGAATGGTTAATTTGTTGGAAGGTCAAAATGTTCCTTAGTCGGAGCTCCAAGAATTTCACGTTTGTTTGTTTGTATCTTTATTGATCAACGCCCAACGCAGTCCTCATACATATACAAGTATGAAAACTGACTCTCTTATGACAACTTAAAATATCGCTAATTCCCTTCACAAAACAGTTTTGAACGTCCATGTCTAAAAACCATTTATTTTATTTTTCAATAAA
>JAQGCA010002661.1:0-13392 GCA_034698945.1 Protaphorura quadriocellata | reverse complement strand
AGTTAGTTACTCACGGCGTAAGGACCTATTTTTAGGATGTTTGTGTACGATTGAAATAAATAAATAAATAAATAAATTACGATTTATTTTGAGAATTCAAAGGGAGAAAATGGAGACATCAAAAACCAAAATCAGTCAGCTGGTTGGCATAACGATGGTGCGGCCCCTCTTAAAACCACGTTTCACTTCATGAATACATTCGATTAGTTCGGGTGTTTTTTTTTCTCAGACTGACTCGCCGCGAGTCGGAAAATAATTCTCATTTCTGAGCTGTCCTCGTCGGCAGAATAGAGTCGGTCTACTTTTCCCTTTTTTTTACGTCAGTCAATAATAAAAAATAAAAACTAAACACACGTTATCATCAACTGAAGAGGAGAATTAATTAATCAGTGACTGTGACTGGTGTGAACCACCAGGTCAGCAACATGACAGAACCTGAAGTGGACTTTTCCAAGTTGTCAATCGAAGACCGCTGCGTGCACAAGGTAAGTCAAACCAAAACCCAAACCAGAAAAAAGAAAGAATAGAACCCAAAAGAAACGCGCAAAAATGCCGAAATTTGGAAAGTTAGAACCAAAAAATGGAAAGTTTGAACCACAAGTTAAGAAATGAACGAGGTTGACTAAAAATCAATTACTTAATGACCTAAAATGATTTGACGAATCTAATGACATCTGCAACGAATTTGGGTCGTTTTAGTCATTTAGTGTTTATTTTTACATTTTTCGTTTCCGACGTATAAAATTGACAAAAAAATATACACTAGTGAGGATGAGTTTCCTTATCAAATATTAACATTCTGAAGTCCGAAGTCCATCCGTGAGTTAAAATTTTTAGAAAACCTTTGCGAGACTGTTCAGTTCGTTTTACGTTTTCGTTTACCAGGGGGTGCTTTTCGCGACATCCACTCGTGAAAGGCAACACCTAATGACCCTCGGTCGGAATGATTGCTTTTTCGCGATAGGGTGTGTTGGTGATTTTTGGAGACTACTGGTTACGATTCGGGAAGGATGCTTACGGCGAGCGAGCCCGTACCCTCCTACGAAACCCCTGTCGGCACCTCCCCCTCGAAGGGGTAGGTTTTGGGGTATGAGTAAGACAGAACGACAACATCGGAAGTGTCTATGGGTGTCTATCACAATGATTCACAATGTGGTTTATGTTATAGACATGGACTGAGACACTTCGAGTATTTTTGTAATAAGTCAAGTCCATAAACCATTGTATACTCTTTTTGCTAAATTTAGTATTGAATACTATTTACGGATGCTGTTGCTTGCATAATTTTGCTTGTATTTATTAATGACGACCTACTGCTTTTTTTTTACATGTACCGAATAGTCTGTTACTATTCGGCCGCCGAACTATTCGGCCAACCGAATATTTCGCTCTAAACCCGCCAAGGGCCTCAAGTTCGGACTGGTTTGTTGATGGAAATTTCGTTTGAGGAATACGGTCAGCCGAATATTCGGTATTCGGCCAACGGCCGAATATTTGTCAGGGCCGAATACCGAATATTCGGTCGCCAAATCCCTGAAACGAAATTTATATGGGCCATGGGCAGACATGCCCGAAATTAATAGTCCTGATGGATTTAGAGCGAAGTATTCGGTTGGCCGAAGCCGAATATTCGGTACATCTCTAACTGCTTTATTTTGACACTATGACGTGTCATTAAGACAGTTGTCTTAATTTTCGTTTGGAAGTGGATCCGGATCAGATGCATTATTAATACGAATGAATTGCAATTCCATAATTTTATTTTTCTGTTTAAAGGCTTGGAAAGCTCGGTTATCTGCATTTGAGGAGCTGATCAAAGTTTTTGGAAGAATTGATGATGAGAAATCTCCAGAATGGAACAAATATACTGGATTTGTCAGAAAATTTCCAGCCGACAGCAATGCGGCGGCTCAAGAGAGGGGTCTGGAGGCTACACTCATTTTCATGGAAAATTCAGCTCAGGCGGGCCGGATTGTTGGGGAAGTAATGAGTGGTGTCATTTCCAAATGTTTGACTGCACCAAAAGCTAGGAGTAAAGAGCTGGCAGCGTCAATTACCATGATGTGCATTGAAATTGAGAAGTATGAAGTTGTCCAAGACGAATTAATGAAAGGTATGGATGCGAAGAATCCTAAAGTTGTTGCTGCCTGCATGACCCTTCTTATTCAAGCTCTCAGGTGAGGGTTCGGTTTCATTTTTTCAAAATAGTTCACTATTAATTGGATTCCAAGTCTAGGTACTAATCTAATTGATTTATTACTTAGGGAGTACGGTCCGAAGGTCTTTAATTTGAAGACTCTCGTGAAGAAAATCGGACCTCTTTCTGAAGATCGAGATAAAATCATTCGAGAAGAGAATAAAAAATTGACAGTAGAGTTATACCGATGGATTGGTCCAGGATTCAAATCGCAATTGTCATTCTTGAAACCTGTCGTCGTAAGTTATTTTCTGATTACATTTGGTTGCATTTATAAACAAAGTGCAAGGCAATTAGAACGTGTGAATTATTTTGTCTTTTTATTGCATTCTACCTTCATGCCGTTCATGCATTGAATTTTTTTCCACTGAAGCAATTTCAACAGTGTAGCGAGCGGGATTTAGTAAACCACAGTAGCATAAGCTATTTGACTTTTGACTGAAGTGGTATTCAATTGAATTTTCGAACCTTGAATGAAACTATACTAGGGTAAGGTGTCCTAGTCGCCCATGTGTCCTAATACACCTCATCCGACAAATACAGCGGGTTTTTCACGTGTGAGCTAATGTCGACAACACCTGCGAAATTTTTTCAAGTTAAAATAATTCCAGTTGAGAGTGGGGATGGAGATAGTCTTTGTAGTGAATCTCCATCAAAAAGGTATTTAAATTTATCAAAATCAAATGATTATTTGAGTGATCAAAGACATTCACATTTTGGTTTTGGTGAAGATGGGCGGGTTGACAAATAACAATTTGTTAGCTTTTTCGACGACAGCAAAGAGCAAATGGTATTGCTGTCGGATATGCCCACGAATTTAATTGGACAATACGACAGTAATGCTAGATTTATAATTTGTCGCGCCATTAGGACAGTAATGTTTAGCTTGCGAAGATAAACATTATTACATAATTTGAAAGCTGGTTGTCACGTATTACGGCGTTTCTTCATGGCATGACATGCGAGTCAATTTAAAAGTATAAATCCGTTATATTGCTTTCGACCGTCAGTGCTAGTCTGTCACGAATTTTCGACTGTCAGTATTGTTTCCTTTCCCTTGGCTGTAAGAGCTAGACCCAAGTACACTGCTCTTGCTCACAACTTATTTGAGTTTGAATAATGCCTGTGCGCCTGCGATTGATCGAACGATTTTTGATTTGGTCTTTGCTCTTTGGAGTTCTCAGTTATCTGGAGTTTTACGGACAAATATTTCTGAATTCTGGCTCATTACAATTCACAAATAATCATCGAAAGTATACAAATAATTAATCGTAGAAACAAATCAAGAAGCAACATTTACCCATGTGAATGCAGGTCTTATGAATCGGAAGACTTTCAAAAACGCATACACATTTGATTTGAGTTGAAATGGTTTATGCACTGGAACTTATACTCACTCTTACACTTTTTTTTTTAACTTTACAGATGCAAGAGTTGGAAGCGGAATTTGATAAAATTGGTAATGAGAAACCAAGCCAGACTCGCTTTCTGCGGTCACAACAAGCCAAAAGGGAGAAAATGGTGGAAGCGACAGGAGACGCTGAAGGTTTAAAACTTAATATTCTGTTGGCCCTTCCCTTACCACTTTTTCTATTGTTTAGTATTTCTAAAGAAAAATAAAATGTAATATTCGTTTTTAGAAGTTGTCATGGAGGACAATGCTGGCCCTGAAATTGATCCGTACGACCTGTTGGAACCAGTTGACATTCTTTCTAAATTGCCAAAGGACTTTTACGAGAAATGTGAAGGAAAGAAATGGCAGGACAGAAAGGAGGCGTTGGGAATTCTTGAGACGCTCCTCGCCAATCCAAAACTTGAACCGGGTGACTACGCTGAGCTTGTCCGAGTTCTGAAGAGAATGATTGCTAAGGATTCGAATGTTCTCGTCGTCGCACTCGCAGGGAAATGTGTAAATGGATTGGCTTTGGGTTTAAAAAAGAAGTTTACACCTTATGCAGCTTCTTGCATTAGTACCATTCTTGAAAAATTCAAGGAGAAGAAACCAGCCGTTTTGACTGCAATGAGAGAAGCATCGGACGCCTGCTTCGCAGCGGTAATTTAAATGATATTTTAAGAAACTTTTAGTCATCGTCGTCTTTCGGTTCACTCGTTCTTCTTCATTTTTGAAAAATTCATTTATAATTTCGCTTAGACAACATTAGAGGCTATACAGGAAGATGTAGTGGAAGCATTGGGAAACAAGAATCCTGCTGTGAAGGCGGAAACATCACTTCTCTTGGCTCGAAGCTTTGCTAAAACTGTGTTGAAAACCCTGAATGACAAGAAACTTATGAAACCATACTTCTCGGCTTTATTGGTTAACCTTAATGAACCTGGTACGGTCTGGATGAGAAGTTTTTCTTTGTTTCACTCGATATTTTTCCAATTGTAATGCATGATTTGTTATCGTGCAGATCCAGTTGTACGAGATGCTTCTGCTGAAGCTTTGGGTGTTGCTTTGAAAGCAATTGGTGAAAAGTCCCTGAGTCCTTACTTGGCAGATTTGGATGCCATCAAACTTCAGAAAGTAAGTATTGTTTTAAAAAAGTAATAAATAAGCCTCAAGAAACATAATATATTCAATGAAGTTTTTGTTTAGGTGAAGGAATTTGCAGAGAAGGCTGTGATTATGGTTCAGAGGCCAACTGGAGTTGCTAAAGCTGCACCCAAACCAGCTGCGGTGTCAGCCAAGTCAAGCGACTCAGGTCCGCCTAACAAGGGTGGTCCTTCTGGTGTTGTGAAGCGTAAGATTCCAGCTCGAAATACTGGAACTTGTGTTAAACAACCAGCCTCAACAATAGTGACTCCTGCTGATCCATACTCAGAGGACCTTGAACAAGGGCCTTGTTCCAGAACAAGTCCAATTCCTGGAGATGATCAAGAGTGTCGTGTCGATATCAGTCATGAAATTACGGAGAGTTTGATTGAGAAATTGTCGGACAAGAACTGGAAGCTTCGGGATGAAACTTTGGATAAAATCTCAGCCATCTTAGCCAAGGCTAAAAACATTAAGCCTCACTTAGGTGAGCTACCAACAGCCCTTGGCGCACGTCTGCAAGATTCAAATCGAAATATTGCCGCCAATGCGTTTCTTGTTTCTCAAAATTTGGCTGCCGCGCTCGGACCACACTGCAAGACTCATCTGAGAACTCTATTACCCTACATGTTGACAGGACTGTCTGACCAGAAGGTAGTTAGAATGAATGACCAATTTTGTTTGTACGTTATTGGGTTTTGAACTTTGTATTCATTTCAGACAAATGTTCGATCAAGTGTCGTCGCTTGTTTAAATGCTTGGGCTGAAAATGCCGGCGTAGAGGAATTTTTTCAAGGAGAATTTTTAGCTGATGCGTTGAAGGGGAATAGTCCTTATGTGAGAATCGAACTCTTCAATTGGTTGAATACACAGTTACCTACTCGTAAGTTTAGTTTAGCTATTCGTATGCTTGACCGTTTCGAAATAATGGTAATTATTTGTCTTTGTGTCGTGTTTAGTTAAAAGTTTTAACAAAGAGGACCTGAACGCTTGTGTTCCACATTTGTACTCTTGCCTTGAAGACCGTAATGTGGAAGTCCGGAAAAGTGCGCAAGATGCAATCTTGTCCTTTATGATTCAGTTGGGTTTTGATAATATGACAAAGGCTGCTAACCGTCTCAAGGTAAGAATGCACTAGACAAGCCTAAACTCCAATTCCTGCAGTCTATGTGATAATGTTTGTTTGTAAAATTTACTTGAGCTTTTTTTGGGACTGGACTGTTATCTAATACTGGCGACCGGCCTTAGTTAAGGTCGGGTCAGTACTTGATACATTTTTACACTGATTTCGTCTAATTCTGTCCAGTAGTTTTTTTCTCACAAATGAGTGATTAAAAATGTAGTCATTTCTCGTTTCTCCCCATCAGAGGAATAGACTTTTTGAATTTTTTGTTTGTCCCACTAAAAACCGTTCAGTAGTTTTCTCAAAACATGCGTGAGGACAGACAAACAGACGAACTGCTGGTACTGCTTTATACGAGTGCATGATCATTTTCTTATATTTCACAGCCAGTTTCAAAGACCGTCGTGCAAGGATTACTGGATAAGGCTAGACCAAACTTACCGGCTAAGCCACCAACGAGTACTCAGACGAATCGAGCAAATACACAGATTGCAAAAAGTTCTGCAATGAGTACAGCAACGTACAAGGTGGACAAATCTTTTAACAAGACCTATGATAGTGGGCAAAATAGCAGAAACGATACCCCAGAAACATCATCCTCTCAAGTTGGCAAACCCAAGGGGGGCGGCCGAGCTCCAACAAAGGTTAAGGTAAATTCTAGAAATATGATCTTTTTAATCTAGATTATTACGTAATATTATATCATACGTCACTTTATTAAAATTTTTGGAATAATTTGCAGAGTAGCCCCGCTGGAAAGAAAGCTATTGACGAACAAGTTGGACTCAATTTACCGAGAAATAATCAAAAACAGCAGAGAATTTTGGATGAAATGAAACTAAAGACATTACGTTGGCAATTTACTGCTCCGCGTGAGGAATTTGTAGACTTGTTGAGGGAGCTCATGACCAACGGTGGCATCAGTAAGAACTTGATTAGTCTCATGTTCAATACTGATTTCAAGTTTCATCTTCGTGCCCTGGACATTCTCTGTGAGGTTAGATGACTGCATTGAATTATTTTGTTCTACAATAATTGATATTATTATGAATTCAGTTATTGACAGCTTGTATTCTAAATTGATAACAGGAATATGCTTTGGGTATTGATACGACCATGTACAACTTTGACTTGATTTTAAAGTGGTTGAGTCTTCGATTCTTTGACACCAACCCTTCAGTTCTCATCAAAAGCTTGGATTACGTCACGCAAGCTTTGCAAGGGCTTTCGGATGAAGGGTATCAAATGACCGACCTGGAGGGCTCGTCGTTTGTGCCATATTTACTGAACAAGGTTAGTTAATGTGTGTAGTACTGGATAGTTTGTATATAAGACGTTCTCCTTCTTTTCTGCCATTTCTCTGGAGTGTCTGGTTCGTTCCTTCAAGAAATCATTCTGTATTTATCCTAGATCGGTGATCCTAAAGACAATATTCGGCAAAGCGTTCATGCTATTCTGAGACAACTGCACAGCGTTTCTCATCCCAACAAGATCTTTGGGTTTGTTCTGGACGGACTCAAGTCGAAGAATGCTCGACAACGTTCGGAGTGTTTGGATGAGCTTGCTTATATGATCTCGACATATTCTCTCAGCGTCTGCCAACCAACTCCTGCATCCGCTCTTAAGGATATTGCGAGACAAATATCTGACAGGGACACTGGCGTGCGTAACTCAGCACTCAATTGTGTAGTTGAGGCTTATTTCTTGACTGGAGATAAGATTTACAAGATGATTGGACAGGTAAATCGAAATACGAACTGTCTAATCTTCAGTCCCTCCTCCATGCCATATAAGTAGTGCGATAGCTGATACGACATCTGTATATTCACTTGCAGCTGGCTGATAAAGATCAGTCTTTGTTGGACGAAAGAATCAAGCGAATGGCGAAACAAAGAGATGTATCAACACATTTGAATGCCCCTCGACTTTCAAACCCACCATTGTACCCTATCTCAGCAACAAATTCTGCCCCTCCGAACTCTATGATCCCAAATGTACCTTCACCACCTGTTGACAGTTTGGTGACTGTGCCAATGCCCAAGGCCGATAGCTCACCTGGGGGTTTTGGAGTGAACACATTCACAGGTGCTCCAAGAAATGATATTCGAATGCCGAATGAGTCCATCTGTCTTGCTGATTTACCTCCTGAGGACCAAGGTGAAGAGGATGACTACTTCCCCACACGAAGGTATGAAGAACCATACCTCTACCCAAGCATGTCTGCCACCTTGGGATTTATTGCTGTGCTTGCCTTAGCTCTCTACATTGGCCGAAACTATGGTTATTTATTCCTCCGCATCGTTCACCGTCGATAATCTACTTCCACCTTCCTCTCCTCAAAATCCCAAGTGAACAAATTCTAAACAAGTTATTTGTGAAAAATTCTGAATTTTAATCATCCTTGCCTAATCCTTCTTGACTAGTAAAAGTAATCATTCTTCCTCAAAATTACCTAGTTTGTAATTTTGAAGCTGCTCCTTTAATAAATCCTTTGTGATTCCTGCGCCTACACTCTTCCTGTCTTTTGTGGCACTGTAATTTTAAGTTCTGATATGGTGATGCTATACTTATTTAACTGGTGACAATTTGAAGTGGTACAAGTGTATTAATATGGGAATTGGGCAATTGGGATTGGGATTCCGGTCAATCCACTAGTATAGATTATAGATTTCTATATCTCGGTTGGACGATAATTGTTGTTGCTCACTTTGTATGGGTTTTTTACCATGGAAGTAGTTGAGGGCCATAAAGGCCGTCCTGTATAATTTGTTAATACGTTCGCTACTTTACGTTCGTACCAAACATCGAGAAACTGTTGACACCCTGTGGAATAACATAGCAGAGACATTGGTCTTCTGTTTGGGTCTATAGCCATAACAAAAATACGAAAGAAACCCTACTCGTCAATTTATTTTTTCCATAAACTCATCAGAGCTGCCTTGGTAAATATAAATAAAAGTAGGCATACATCCATTAGTCACACTGTATTTAAAACCTTGAATTTGTCCGTGATACCTTATATGTCATCTACTTAACACAATTGGAAATATGACATTTGAACTCATTTTCCTAAAGTATGTACCATATAATTGTAACCATAAATGAAAAATCCCAAGGATACTCTGAGTGGTTCTGCCATCCTGAGATTAGTGAAGTTTAGGTGGCTTGACCAACTTTGAAACTTAATTCTGTAGTAATGGAATTTAATTCTCAGATTGTTTGTTGATTGTTAAATTAAGGAATAGAAAGTGGACATGCCCGCCAGAGTATCGCGTTGATTTTGAAGCTATCGATAATATGTTTGGAGCTAAAGACTTGGAGCCAATGCCTCCGCTCCAACTCTTTGACACAGACATTGAATATCTTAAGCACGAAGCTCCAGTTACACTCCCAAAGAGGAGGTATGAATTTGTCTTCAAATCAAATATTGCCTACCTCATTAATTTCGGTTCTATGATTACCCTTTGCATTTTGTAATTTGACAATTAGTGTGGTCTTGCAAGTTCAAACTGGAAGGACGAATACCGTTGTTCCACAACGGGCATGTCAAAGTATTGACTTAGTCGTGTCACAAATGGGGAATTCTGATCTTCGTAAAGTGTTGGAGGCTATTGTACAAGTAGAGGCGTTAATAGGAGATGCTGCGGTGGCGAACGTAATTATTCATTTTCTATTGAATATGGTCTCGTTTGAACTACCATTCAAGTCAACTGATTTCATACAGGTCATGGTAACTCGTGCTGATCACCTTTTGTTGATGGTCACGACTCAAATGAGAAGACTGCAACCATTGCTTCAGAATCAACGTTCGAGCAATATTCAAGAGATTAATAAAGTGTACCGGTGTATAGTGCATCTCCTTCAAACAGTAAGTCATTCAACTCGGCCCAAATTAATCACATTGTTTGACATTGAATTGAATTTGGTATTTTGTAAACGTTTAGTTCTACAAGGGAACTTTACTTCCTCTCCAAGTTAGCAAGGACATTCTGAGGGATTTAATTTATCATCTTCTACTTCTTATCGTGGATCCCTGTATCACTGCCCTCACAGATTCTGGAACGATTGTGAGGCATATTAATGTGTTGGTTGTTCGTGTTATTGAAAGATCAGACCCGAATGCAACTATTCCGTATGTTATTTATTACAAATTATTTTAAGGAAATGATAAGATTTTAGATTAATTTATATTTCTTATAGGGCTCTAGTACGATTGTTAAACGAGGCTCTTCGAATGAATTCCCAACCACGTCTTTTGGAACTCACAATGAAGTGTCAGTGGAAGCTGTTGAAACAATTTGGGATTTGGATCAAAGATGAAGCATATGTGTTTGATGTTAAAAGTTGTCTACAAGAATTCAATGCGTTCTTTCGTAGTCATCCTCTGAACTCATTTAATACTGGAAATGAAACTCCGCTCAAAACAATTAAAACTATTTTTCATGCCTTGGTAATGAATTTGGGACATGACGTTTTTATCACAGCTATGGCAAGTATGCCAGAATTAAAGGACACGGAGGCTGAGAGATATTTACATAAACTAATATCGCGTGAAATGTCTCGTAAATCGACTGATGGCTCAGATGAAAGTGCAAGTCCTTACAACCGAGTCCCTGAACCTGACAATACTTTGACGAACAATTCAAATAATAATATACAAGGTAAGACTTCGACGATCTGACGATCATGGCAAATATGTTCATTTAAAAGTGACCAAATCTTGGTAACGTTGATTTCCAGATTTTTTCTCTTCCTTACCTAATCCCAACGAAGCTAAAACTGGTAACGATCGTGCGGGGGTGTACTTGAAACGCTTAGAGATGATACAAAAGCGAGGTGGCCTTGACACAACTGTGAGTAAACAACCTAAGAGTATTATAGTTAAAAAATTATTGTGAATTTATAATTGGTCGTTGGAAGTTCGGATTCGTCGCCAGCATGGACAATCTCATGTTTGATGTTGTTAAATTCTTTTAATTTGCGTGTCCGTAATTTCTATAAATTTGTTTGATTTACCATATTCGATGGCTTTTTTTTGTTTTCATTTTGCAGTCTTCCCTTTCTGATGAGTACCCAAAATCAGATAGCATGGATTTTTATTGAGAAATCCGTGAGAATCATGGAGTATAAACCTTGGCTTTTAACAACTTGTTGGATGAGTTCGCAAATATTTAATAACGAAACTATCCCAGTCGCTCCGTTGTTAGTGTTATAATGTTGTTTCCTCGAAAATTACAAGTCGGATTAAAACTGAATTTTCAATTAGTCATGGGATTGCTAAAGTTTCTTAATGTGTCATTATTATTTATGTGTTTGCCAAATCCACTATTAACTATCCGGTTAAACTAATTATCAATTAATCTTAATTCTGTCGGTGTCATTTGTAAAAACTAGTATAGCTACCGATTGCATTTAACAGTGGATTCTCATGGGGAACGTACTTGATTCATTTTTTGTATTGGTTTACCTCATCATTTTATTCATGTTTTAATTTAATTTAAGTTAGAATTTTTTGTAACTTGCTTTAGTAACCAATTTAAGGTAACTTTATATACTTATTTTATATGCACCGCTCATACTTAAGTTTTGCGGAAACGAATTTGTTCAAACAAGTACTTTATAGTTACTTAATCATTCTGCCACTCCGACGTTTGTGTGAAATATAATTTAAATTTTACTTGTTTGAGTTTTCGAATAATGTTCAGGCAATTCGGAAGAGACTGAATAGATCGACAGTTGTGAGTTGAGTGATAAAACGATTTCAATGAAATAAAAATCGTACTTTAATTCCACTACTACCAATTTTGTTCAATCATTTGCATATTTCGTAAATTCTTCGAATTCTTGAAAATCTTACTTCATGGTTAATGAATTCTCTCATGTAGTAATCAGGCCAAGAAGTCTTACGTTTTGTCGGTTGCACTTCACAAACCAAAATTATAAGGAAGGAGGAAATTATAATTTCCTCGAAATATATTTTCCAAATGCATTTCTTTGTGAAGTTACTGAAATTTTTCGATCATAAACAGTTCCAGTTCCTTCCAATGTCTTTCCAAACCTTTGTTTAATGTACAGGGTGGCTCGTACCATCTGCCCCCCCCCCTTCCCCCGGCAGACTAATTAGGAGGAGTCGTACTTAAAAGTGTAATAATAAATGCATTTTGTATCGAATCTTCTGTGGGATCTAGGGAGAGCTATTCCGTTTAAAAATCCAATTTCACCTTTCATGGTTAGCCCGTGCTCAATTTGGAACAAGAAAGTGTTTATTTAGTGACAGAAATCCAAGAGTTCATTTTTTCTGATTTCCAAACGAGCATGAGCTAACATTGTAAGATGATTTGTTTATGAACTTGGTAGGGTAGGCAGGGCTAATTATTCCAACTTTTTGTAAAATCTATTGCGCGCGCTACACAAAAGTCATAAAAACATAAAAAATTGGAACGGACCGGGAAAACTCACGTGTATCGCTGGCAAATACTCTCCCGCCAGTTTTTCAACTCATCAAAATCACACAAATTTAAAACAAAATTTTCTGAAATTTTGGGTAACCGCGGACTCCCGGTCAACGATTTCGTCACTTCCGGAGCTAAGGAATTGTGAAAAGTCCGTACCAGGTAACGTCGCATCCATTTTTTCCCCTGATTTCTACTATTCTTTGTAAATCTCGAACCAACTTACTTTGGTTGGAGTCTGCCTATTGGGACCAGTGAAATTTTTCTAAGTCCCACAACACTGTTTTGCATACCCAACATAGGAGGGCATGGACAGGGTGTTTCGACTGACTCGGGAATCGAAATTCATAGAATGTGCCGATTTCGCTCGAGTTTCCGGACAAATACACTTGTATGTAGTGTGCCGGTTTGGAAATACATTCACACATACTTTGTACAAATTATTGGCACAATTTGCAGGGGAAGTGGTTGTCGTAAAGGGGAATTCGTGCTGTGTAATAGAAATAAAGAGTACTTGTATAAGGTTTGCTACAAGTACAGTGCAAAATACAACAAGGAGGACGTAACCATGGTAACCGGGTAAGCTCTTTCATGTTCTTTCTATAAAAATGGAATAAGTTCATCAAAAATACCTTAAAAATGCAAAAAAAAAATATGCTCACACCGAGAATCGAACTCGCGCCTTCCAGCTCAGGGTCAACAGTGCTGGCCACTCCACTAGAATCGCTCTATAGTGCATGGTGGTCAGAAAACTTGACGTCAACAGTCAGATCGGTTTGACAGTTCGAAAGAGTTTGTAGCGAATTGCACAGGTCATCGAACTTGGTCTTATTCCTTGATTCTATGAAACTTTTCGAACAAATGATGGATCAACGACACTTTTGGAAGCTTGGCCTCGACGAAGGTCCTCATTTTCCTCATTCCCATTTCTCATTCAGCCTTTGCTTGAGAAAGTCAATCTCGGTCAGTCAAAATTTCATCATTTCATTTTTAAATTATATAATTAACTTAAAACCTGACCTAAAATTTTACCACAATGATAGCGGGAGCGGGTCTCTTGTTTTGTAGAACTTTACCATCCCTT
>JAQGCA010002660.1:0-13392 GCA_034698945.1 Protaphorura quadriocellata | reverse complement strand
TATTTCACACTAATTATGCAATACATTGTTACAAAAATGAATACTCGGTGGAATAAAAGAAAATGTTGAATTGAATTTACTCCTGTCACAGCTTTACAATTCTAGACGCCAACTGAATTGATATACTAAAGTCCATTACTACTACACTGTGGCAAAAATAATTAATTTTTAATTAATCGAGGGCATTCCATCCAATGTTACGGCGGAATTGTGAAGCTTCTCAAATTAACAATACAAATGAATACTATTAGATTACTATTATAGATGGATATCTTCCATGGATAGCTTCTGATTGCTTTCAGGTCAAAGGAGATGAAAAGACTTGTTTACTTTACATTCATTTCGTATAGAATTTCATTTCATTTCTTTCCCAAAGAGCTATCAATTTCAGACCGCACTGTGAACACCAAAATTAATAAAATCAAAATATGGACGGATGTGATGAAAATTGTTTTTTTTTTTATTATTATTATTTACTACGTCCAACGAACTTCATTCAACGAGCTGGAATACTATCCCAGAGATATATTTTATTTCACCTTTCTGGCTCTCAGAGCAAACTGTACACAAATATATATGAGGTGGAGGTAGAAATTAATATGACGCAGATTTTTAATTAGATATTGTCAAAATTACTGAGAATTCAATTATCAGTTTACGTGGTGTTAGGTATAGGTAATAATAAATATGACCGACCCGAGATGAATGTTGAATGTTGAATTACAATATCTGTCCTTGAGATATATTTTATTTCACCTTTCTGGCTATCAGGGCAAACTGTACACAGATATATATGAGGTGGAGGTAGAAATTAATATGACGCCGATTTTTAATTAGATATTGTCAAAATTACTGAGAATTCAATTATCAGTTTACGTGGTGTTAAGTGTTAGGTATAGGTAATAATAAATATGACCGACCCGAGATGAATGTTGAATTACAATATCTGTCCTTGAGATATATTTCACCTTTCTGGCTATCAGGGCAAACGGTGCTCAGATATTTATGACGTGGACGTAGAAATTAATATGATGCCGATTTTTAATTCATATTTGCACAGCGCGTAATAAATCTGACAGCGCGAGCTGAACGCTGACCTTTCTGGCTCTCAGAGACAACAGATAAAAATTAATAGGACGCCGATTTCTAATTAAATATTTGCAAAATTACTGAGAAATCAATTATGAGTTCATATGTTGTCCAACAATTCTAAGTAGTATTTTTCCTGCTTATTGATAAGTGAAAAACACATAAAGGTTTTGAAATTTCTAACTCTATGGTTGCCAAATCAAATGTTAAAAACTTATAATAGGACTGCAAATATGTCATATCCTAGCAAAACTTAAGAATAAACTTGAAATAAATGCAATTGCTTTATTTGTGTTCTGGTACAGCGATATTCAAGAAATCCTTGACGATTGGACATTTCTAGACATGTGACAAACTTGATTGAAGAATGAGGTCACGACTTAGTAACAGAAACGTGTCGCGAGAGGAAGTATACGATGTATATGTAGTGTTATCGAGGACAAATTAAAAACTACGAAATGACAGAACGTTCCATTTGATTATAAAATAAATAAGAGCGAATATAACAAATGTTTACAACAGTTACACGATCTACAAAAAGAACTTAGTTGTTCGGATATTTTATTTGTCACATTTCTGTTCATTTACAGTAAAGTTGATAAATTTAATTACAGTTACAATGTACAATAAATTGACAACATACGATTACATTTAAAAAGTCTAATTAAGAAATTTTTACGTTCAATCCGAGAAAATTTTTAAACACACTTTGGCCTCCTGAGTAGTTTGGGCTAATTGCAGATTGCCGTCGGAACTTGCAGTTTCGTTTGTAATCAGGACAGAAAATGAGTGAGGGAGCGGAAATATAAATTTCCTTTGCCTGACAATTGTTTTGTTGCCGCGTGATTGGGGACAGAGTGAGTTCTAAGGTAACATTGAGATTGAGTTTTATTATCCTGATTTCTTTCTTGCATGCAGTTCAAGGCGTTAACTTGTTCTTGTGTAGACACGAACTGTGGACAGCTTTCGTGGTTTAATTTCCACACGTTCGGTCCTACCAGAGTGAGCAAATAGCAACTGGTTCGCATTTTGTAAAATGAACTCCAGTCCATCATAGACTTTTCCACCACAACAGCACCGGGTCTTTACACGCAACTCACGAGGAACAATATTCGGATGTCAAATTCTAATTAAAGTTTTCAACTGGGGTGCCTATTTTTTTGTCAATTGTTCCTCTTCGCTGGTATGGTCGCTGAGTATCTAACATTCCCTACCTTGCAATTAATAGTACGTTAATTGCCATTCGCGATTTTATTTACCACACTTCAAGCACACCTAATAACTGTGCATTGGTTTAAGATAATGAATTCGAAATCCAGGTGCTGGCATTGTGGTGTAAAATTCAGAAGACTCGATTTAAAAAAAAATTCAAAACAAAATTTATTTGGAACCGATCTTGAATGAATTTTCGTCAATAAAATTTTCTTATGGATTTTGCAACCTTGTCATATAAAATGACTGAACATGAAATATTTTTAAATTTGACAAAGACTTACCGTCCCTTGTTAACAGTCAGGCTGAATTATAGAGTATTTCATCCAACGATTGGCACTCGTCCATCAAACTAACCCGTGCCGACGCAATCAACTCAAAGTCTCGACTTTAATGAGTCAAACACGGAGTTGAGCAACCCCACTGTTTCCTTAACAAATTTATTTCCGCTGATTTTCCCATCAAGGGTTTGGGGTTTAAATCCGAGAAAATAAAATGAAGCAGGTAAGGGTATGTGGATGCAACTTCTAGCACAGCGAGGCAGTAAGGGAAAACTGCACCACCTTACTATGATGAATGATAAAGATTTCTTATTACGATGGAATCATACAATGGCGTGAGAAATAACAGAAGATATAATGTTAGAGTTTCACTTTGTAGCAAAGCATTTTATGTAGAAAGTCATTTAATTTAAAAATGTTGTATCAAATTATAAAAAATAATTTTCAAGATAATTTTCAACTATCAACTCAGGAAAAATAAATTATTCCGGATTTAACAAATGCAGATTTGTCACAGAAACTCCATTTACACCACACACCTTAAAAGTACCCTTAATGGATTACCGTCTGTTCGTGCCTTAAATTACATGGAGCGCAAGAATAAAAAATTTGCATGTACTCGACATTACTAGTTGAATTTCCATGAACTCATCAAATTTTATTGACAACAGTTGATTTGATTTTTAGAGTTTTGATTGAAAGAGTGACAACACTGTGAACAATTTAATTACAATTTGATTAGAAATTGTTCCAAGTCTTTCCTTCACGCTCTATCATCATAAATTTCAAACTGAAAGTTGAGAGTTTTCGACAGACAGTGAAATATTTGTGTGTGGTACGTGGTCCCATTTTCCTCTGCACGATCACAAGGTATGAAAGGGGACACGAGGATAGGGAAAGGAGATTTTGCCAAAGTTTTGTTCCTTAAATGCATGGATTCAATCTCAAAATGAATAATTCATGGCTTAGGGATGTACACATGGATGTGTCATGCCTAGGACCAAGCAAGGACTCCAATCCAGGAAGAGAAAATAAAGAAATTAGGCATGCTAATGAGAGAAAACCCAAACCTTCTGCTCTGCCAAGGTAGAAAACTCACTTGACTTTCTACTTTCTCCGCCAACTTTAAAAGAGAGATTTGCACTTCATCCGACTCAAAAACCTTCTTTCGTCTCAATTCTTAAGAAAAAGTTGGTTCGACAGACAGGAAACTTAAACAATTTTTTTTACCGTGTGCTGGATTAACCTCCAGTGCTAGACAAATAACCTTACCGGTTATGCGCCCATTCACAAATACAAGTAAATTATTGAGTGTACATACAGGAAGGGGTTTGCTGCTACAAGCGGTACCTTCCTTCGGCCAAATGGAAAGCTATTGTGTACGACAAATACGAGACGATGTTTCGCCTTAGCTGACATTCTGTGAAGACTGAATATTTAATTTCGAAAACCGTGTTTTCCTCAATAAAGTTTTATATTTAAACCTTGAGAACTACGCTTTTGACTGCAGATACAAAAATGGACCCAAAGAGTATTGAATGAATGGTAAGGTTCATTCGTTCTTATGAAAGGAAAAGAAATTCCACATTTATTCAGAAGTTGATACGCACTGCACTGCTCTGAAGAAATACAAATACGAATTCAAGTTCTCTTGTCTCAATCTTGTTTTTCAGCAAATAACAATGGAAAGGGAATGAGAGAATGAGAATACGTACGTGAATACACTTCACAAAAAAACTAATAAAGTCTCTATTCATAAGTTCAATTTTTCTGTAGGTCTGTTTCAATTGCGCTACGTGTGTGTGTTTCTTTGTACAAGGAAATACAATGCTACTATTGATGAGATGTTCTCAAATCAACTTCGTCTTTCCAATTTGCTAGCAAAGGATTCAATTTCATTCAGAGAAACTATGTATGTATGTAGCACGGTATGGCGGCGCGCTGCTTTTGGAAAATAGTCTCAAAGAAATCTACTGCTCGGATATCCCAATGAAACAAAATTAATGTATCGAGTTTAAACTCTACTTTTGTGTTGATGCTGACTAGAAACAATTAAACAAGAGAAATTTGTCGCAGGGTAGTAATGTTTAAAAAAAAATACACTGTGGGTTATACTCCGGACTTGTCTATCCTGAGTTATGCGATGACAGATTTTCGACATCAGACATTCTTTGTCAAATGATAGCTTATCATGTATTTCGACGAAGGAGAAACCCCCCAACCCTGCCAGTTCAATGTTAATGCCAATTTGAGTTTCCTCTCCCTCCTCCACAAAACGCACAGATATTTAGAATATGTGAGATATACATCTTACGGTGTTACTCAAAAGTTCCAGCGCAGTTTAATACCTTTCAATTAAAATATATTTTTTTCATTATACCCAAATGCATAATTTAGATATCGTACAAATTCGACCCAATTAATGCGATCTTGCTCGCCTTTCCTGAAGAAGGAAATAGTAATTTCCGGATTAACAACGGTGTTCTAAAAATGCCTTCCGATCACTATAATGAAAATATCAACAGAATTATCCATCTAACTCAGAAGTTTCCAAACAATCCTCCATGAGTCATTTTGTTTCAGGTGATATAAACTAATTTACATAGCGGTTAATAATACCTTAGCCCATCCATCATTCCAGACTTTGAGACATATAGATATTTTCGACAGAAGCTTTTGTCTTTAACAATGTAACGCACAGATATTGTAACTTAAACGTATAGAGTTTTTCATAAAATGTCTAAAATGATAGTTCAAAAATTCTACAAACCCTGGAACATACAATTTTAATGCGAATTGCTTTGGCTTCTTTAACAATTTACCAATTCGGATTTCGGATACGGATGTATAGGTTGAAAATTCAGTTTTGTTCTAACGTTCGTTCCGATTAACCAAACCAGTGATTTGAGACATTTACTGCGCTTCCGAGACTTTGTAAATATTATAAAATATGCGTCAAAACGTATTTAATTTATTAGATTTATTCCTGGTGCACCATGTTTGGCTAATTCTATAATTTTCCTCGCTATTCAAAAAGACATCCTTGCAAGTATAGTAATTTTGACGACGATTACGAAACATCAAAACTGTAACCACTGGGCGATAGTAACTTCAAACAAATACGAGTTAACTCACTGCGTATCTGTCAACAAAATGTGTGTGGATTTACATTGTTTGAGTCCAACAACTATAAGTTCTGTTGAACATTGCCTGGGATAACAATTAATTCGCCACCGGCAGGTCTGCCGCCTCCTCGTATTAAACCTCCTTTCGGTTTAATTTGATTTGACACCTATCCAATGCAGAAAGAAGTACTGGGTTGTGGTTGGAATGAGGCCAAGGGAAAGCAAGGTTGGTCGGCCAAATTCAAAATTGATTGATAAACGTTGGCCTAGTAATTTTAACTTTAGTAATCCATTATGAATAAGGAATGTGAGGAGACAAAACCGCAAGCAGAGATGGTTCCCATGAAAAGAGTTCCTTTCATCGGATTAGTTTTCCACTCCCTAGTTTTCTAGTTTCTTTGCCAAAAGGAGATAATACAATTTCCATCCTTTTGTTGTCCCATTCAATTCCTTTCTCCCCTCCATGAATACCCGCAATTTGTCATCCCTTTAAACATCCTTCATATCTTTTCCTCATCAGATTTGGCACCGTTTGTTCTTCAATAGAATTACGCGCCCTCATTCCTACACACAGAGAATTTTACAGAAAATCACTGATTTCGAAACTCTACTGGTAATATTTATGTTACACAAATCCGAGTAGTAGACTCAAATTATGGGAAAAGTAAGCTATCTGATCTGATCAATTTCAAAACAGAATTGCTCAGTAAACTGAAAATGTAGACAGATAAAGTATTTATTTGGAGATATCGCCTACCTCAATTGTGTTCAATTTAATGTTACAACGTTCTTTATGCATAATATAAATTGTGCAATTTATTTACGAAATTAATATGTAAACGGAGGACGGATGTGACGAATCCGATAAAGCTTGCAGTTATGACTGACCCAACATTTGAATCTTATGATATTGAGTATGTGTCTGACTAACTGAAAGATTAGCTCCGATCTATTCGTGTAATTCCTCATATTTTTTCAAGATACGTAAAAGGTAAATTTCCAAATAAACACGAAGGTTGATCTTATTCTATTACTTATATTAAAATCTTTTACAAATTAAAATCCAACCGGATTCTCGTCAGGTGACGGAATTTCACCGAAATAGATATGGTTGTGTATTTTTTTTATTAGCAGGAGATATTTAGTTAATTGTTTTTACTTTTGTTATGGTCAAGAATATCAGCCTCGCTTTTGTCGAACTTGGATATTTCAATTAAGGCGTATTGTTGAATTCTTGTCTGGTAAGAGAAGATAGGGTTCTCTGGACATGGTGATCGTGGAATAGATTTCACTATGGAATAGGACGTTCACGGTGTAAAAGCTCGGGCCTGTAGTTTGATACCATCCAGCTAGAAATGGATATCAAAATGTTACAAGGATACTACAAGATATACCGGTCATGGTCCAAAATGTCCAAGTGTGAATTAAATATCCCGGTTAACAATGATAATCATGACTCGACAGTAGCATTTAGATATCATCGAGCTACTAATCAAGTAAATTTGAATTCAGTAATAATAAATTGAAGCGGAAAACTCGACCTTTAATCAAAATCAAGAGATTCCAGGGATTTGAACAATTGTTCACATATTCAAAAGGAATAGTCAACAATATTGATAATTTTTAACCTTCCTTGTATTTAAACTGCGCATTATTGACTGCCAGGTAATTCCAGTGCATTTTCACAATTCTTACGACCATCATTCCGGCATTTCTCGTGCAGTTTGAATACATGACTGCGTACAAAAAGGCTTTATTGACACTGATATAAAGAAAGGATTTGAAATTAATATGGAACGTTCTATTCTTCAGAACCGGGGAGATTTGGAACAGTTCATTAAGATGAAATTGCCTTTGGTCAACATAATAATAATGATGTCAGGAGAAATGGGTCTGATAATAATTTATTTCATGAGTCCTGGTTTTCTATGATCCCTTGAATTCCTTCATTCTCCTTTTCCTCTCGTTTCATTCCCATCATTCATTCATGTATTCTCCTCCGTCTTGGTCTTCTGGGTCCCTATAGAATAAAACGCTATTCATTACACTCGTCGTTTCATCGTCCTAGAGAAAGTTAATTCAATGTTGGACAGAGAAAAGTTGGAAGGAGCCAAGAAACGAAGGGAGAAACGAAGAAAAGGTAAGGCCTTGTCAGAATCTTAAACCAAAAAATCCCAGCAAATACATTTCATTTCATTTCACAGTCCGTCAGCCCGGTCGATACTTCTTCAATTGACTCTCGAACCTCGTCCGCTCCTATAAATGAACCTCTAGTTCTCTCACAAGGGACACTTTTTATGTCAAATTCAGATCAGATCGTATTGCCCTGGTCTCGAATAAGTATAGAATTACGTTACAGAGCAACGAAAATTGCTTGCAAATAATGTCAACCACTTCTGGAATGCAAGGCCTTTAATTCGGACATTTTCGGATGTCAGAGTGAATTTGACATTCGAAAATTGTTCCTTGTGGCTGGCCCATAGTTTTTCTGAGTTTGTATTCTAGGAGTTGTCACCGGGAGCAGACTTTCACCACCGGAAGAACTACATCACTAATCTAATCACTGACGCGTGATTCCTCCTACATAAAGAATTAGGTTCCCCACAAAAGTATCAATGAGATTTCACTAAATCAACTGGACATGGAAGAATGAAACCAATTTCCTTCACTTTCTTTTCAGCCCTGCTCCCACTTCACTACAGTGAACTGACTGAAAAGAACCTCCAGTTTTCACCTTCCTAAACTTTCCGGTCTTGCTATTCTCTTTTTCCACCGGAGCAGTATATGTGCAGTAACTGTAACGACCAGGGTTTTGTACGGAATGGTAATTTATTGTTGGTCAAGTCGGCAACTAATATTCACAAATTCTGACCTGGTCGATTGAAAATTATATTTGTACAAAATAAAATTGAGTCGTAAAATACAATTTCAGTAATCGTTCTTTCGAAGTCATCGTCATCTTCGTCACCCGGATTTGACACAAATTACGCACAGTAAAGACTATGACTTTAATGTTGTAATTCGGAAAGAAAAATTTCGAGTTGATAAAACTTTGTAAAAAGTTGAACGCCATCGGAACTTTGAATAGATTAAATAGCTTGGACAAAATAATATTTAGTTCTGATGGGTTATGAAGGGACACTAAGGTTAGTTACAGCAAGAATTTGAAGACTGAGTTTATTTATATTTTTTGATAAGAAATCGATGACCAGCATATCTTTTTTAACACCGTGACCTTTGGAGTTGATGACTTTAATAGAAGCAAACCCAGTCATTCAACCCAATCCAATGAAATAAGTGTTTTCCTTGGGTCAAATGGAAACCACGCCAATTCTCCACAGAATGTACTCGGATCCGTTCGCTCATTACGCGCCAATACAGAGAAAGAATTTTATGTTTATCCCAATGCAAATAGAGGTATTTTTTTAGCACACTGCAACCCATTCCTTGACGAACAACCATTTTCTTGTAACGGTCTTGGAATGACTATTTCGTTTTGTTAACACGTGTCATTTTAAGAAAATACCGTTTGGTATGTTTGGTATTGGAATTCGAGTTCATTGAAGTTCATTTTACAGCAAACATCTACTCCTGAAAATATGATACTACAGATAAGTCGAATAAGGTCTTGAGTCTACAATCCAACACTAATGACTTTGCTTCTGAATTAGGTAGTCAGAAATTTCGATCCATGTAATGAGAAGCTTTGAACTTTTAGCACAACAAATGTGAAGCGGTTGGATTTGGGTTCGTGCCCGCTATTGATTATTTCTTAAGGCAGTTTCATATTCCAATTAAGAAATTGGGAAGAAGAAACATACACATTCACATGCTACAACACATTTTGGCCCAACTCTGTTCTGCTTTGCCGCTTTCGATCTAGGATTTCAAAGTTCAAAGAGGTTAGAAGTAGAACCAGAACATGGAGCGCGTGCCACAAGGAATTTATAATACCCATATATACCTTAAGCGCGTCGTAAAATTACAAACGCAACAACAAGATGCCAAAACCAAAATACCTCAACGAGCGTGGTCACACCAAATCATCGTTAGTGATTTGATTCTAAACCAAATGGAATCCTTTGACCTAAAATTCAAATTTTGAGATAGACCGTCGTAGCACAGTGCACAGTAATTCAAAAAGTCTTGAAAGCAAATCAAAATTAATTTTTTGTATTGAAATTTTTACAGTGAGTTTAATAATGCGATTGCGGTAAATTGTTATGACCCACCTTGTACAGGAAAATCGACATGGACATTAAAATAGTATGACAATCCCAAATCGCCTTTGTCCTCAACCTGTCGTAAATAATTTGAGCACCGGAGTCTGACATATTCTTGTAGCTCATAAAAACGTAGTCTTTTGATAATAAACTTTGAGTCACGTACACATACGGAGTCATTTTCATTGTCTGACGCTTAATTGCGACTTGTATTTCTAGTTCCCTTAATCTAAATCGTATTGTGTAAACAGGAGAGTTTAGGATTTATTGTTGATGTCAGCACCATTCCGTCATCAATGTTTGACAATAGTTTGGAGTTCTAGTCCGTAAGAAAATTACTCTGTAACGACCCTTAGGATTACTTGAATCGTCTGTAAAAACTTTTTCTTCTCTGGATAAAATAGCTAGGGTATGAAATAATGTAAACTATAAAAAAAGAATAAGAATGAAGAAAAAAAACTTGGATAAGGATGTGGGGGTTGAACGAACTTAAAATTCCTGACGCGGCACTTGAGTCACCAAAACTTCCGTCTGAATGGGAAGTTTTCTGTCCGTAAAAAAATCCTTAACTGTGTAAAGTGTAACGTGGTGGTCTATGAGAAAAAAATGCAGTCCAATGCGGTACAATGCAATGAATGTCATCCGCTTTCGGGGATCCTATCTAGTTTTCTAGAATTTTAATTCAGAGGGGGTTTCGAACAAGGAATACTTCCCAACTATTACATGGATTCATAGTAAGGAGAGGGCACAAACCTTATGCAAAAATATACCCCATTGGAATTTTAATATCTTGTAGCCAGTCTCATCCTAAACAACTTTTGTGAAGTTCCTGCACCCAAAAGTCTAACCGTTTGGCCGCTAAAAATACTCAGGTGGGTATGTAGGTAACAAAAGTGAAAGTCGCTGTGCGGCGTAGCACATGCCGACCTGTGTATTTTTGACGGCCAAGCGGTTTGTGGGTAGGACCTTCACAAAATTTGTTCAGGTTGACACTGTCTACATCGTATAAAATTTGCAAGGAATTCCAACCACATAGTTTTTCCCATAAGGTTTTGTGCCACCTCCTTTTAGAAAAATTATTGATAAGGGAAAAAATTACAAGCTTTCAATGTATGGATGTTAATATTGTGCCACCCTGGACATGTTTCTTCCGGTTACGACATAAAGCACCACGGAAATTACACTCAGAGCGCGTCACATTGTTAGATCTCATGAAATACACATTTGCCTGGCTAATATCAACATCTCGAAGCTATTTGTTCGTTTAAATGTCGACACACTATCATTGCGCCTTGCGATGTATTCGATTGTGTGCATTTCGAGTTTGGAAGGATATCGAGAAAGGAATAACGTCCTGTTTCGCAAATTCCGGTCTCGATATTGGCACACTAAAGTAGATTCAAAATTACACCGTGTAAATCCTTCCAAGTGATAAGGAATCCTCGTATGTCCAACTGTAACGGTAAGTAGTGTCTGCACGGAAACATGCATTCTTTGGGACTTCGATTTCAAATTAAGATTTTTTGGAACCGGAAAAGAAACGAAAGTCTCCTCTCATAATAATTTAACAATCTTTTATTCAATTCGTTCAAACGAGTCTAATAAAAATATTTTAGTAAAAATGATAATTTTTAAAATTAAAAAGAAACAATAATTCTCTTTATGCACACCGGCTGTTCTTGAATCTTGACGCATCTATCGGGCGGTTCATAAAGATTCCTCACAGAACTGCCCTGAGTGGATTAAAAAGTGAGATATACACTTTTTATACGGTCTGTTCAGCTATAGGGTGCAGATATTTTCTCTCAATGGAGTTCATGACCTCAGTTATTTTTGGGGTTACTACTGTATTCTGGAGTACCTTTTGAGCTTTGCGGCTGTAAATGCAGTTCGTGCAAAAAGTGCGACAAAACCTAATAGTAGGTTTTAATAACCGATGACAATTAATAAAAACGAAACGGAGCCTAGTATTCTGATTTTAAAATAAATTCCTACTTTCACTACTTCACAACGAAATGATAGGTAAGAATTCAAACTACTCAAAAGTAATTTGTTTCTTAGTTTTGTGTTCACGTTCCAAAAAAAAAACAATTAATTATTCGATTGGATTGTGCGTCATTAATTGCGGGGTCGGATTACTCGAGTATTTCAAAATATTCGAATATGATAATTTCCAAAATCAAAGCACATCTGACAAATACACCCAAATAATACCAAATCATAAACGATATCGTTGTTTGTGTGTGCTCATTAATTAAATTACAATTTATATCTTGTTTTTGGATATTTGACGACTGAAATTACTAATAATTAATAATACTCAGATAACTGAATCGAAGTGCATATTATATGTGTGTTTAGGGGAATTGTAGAAAACAGTCTAACTTGCAGATGGTGAAAGTGTACGTAGGCATCCACCTCCCGTAAACATTTCGAACTTTCTAAACTTTCTACTTTCCCCAGAATAAAACATGATAGAGATGTTGCGGTATGCCAGTTTGCAAGAAAGGGGACCTTTCTACCTTTGGACTCACATTCATTTTGTTTAATAAATTGTTTTGTCTACAATCGTCCTGGAATTTATTTTATCTGTTACTCATCAGAGCTAGTTACCTCACATTCAGTTCTTCTAACATTCGCGTCAAGTATAATTAAGTGGTATTTGTGATAATTTTATGGTTAAGGAATTGCAACAGAATTTTAATAGCTTTTACTTAAGGAAACCACTGTTGACTAAAGTTGTTACCGGATTGACTAAAATATCAAACCAAGAGTTCAGGACGAGTGAACAAGGGTCCTGTGTATAAATACAAAATATGGCCAATTTGGGTGCAAATCAAATTTTGGTTCACTTTTAAACGATTGAATCATTTTCACCTATGTATATCCAGTCTGGTTCTACTGAAACTTGGAATAAACCGCTAATGTACAGCTTCAGCTTACTAATGTATGTTGCAATGCATAACAAAATTGCAAGTGCTTAGAAGACTTTCTTATACTACATGACCAGGACATTATTGGTCGTCTCTGAAATATCAAAAAAAATTGTTAATTTTGCTATAGAAGAAATATTAATGTTTGCTGTACTCGAATCATCTGCACTAATTTTTTATAACCCGTGACTCAGAATTATTATAAGAAAAGTCTGCCGTACCGGGTAGATGTGGAATTACTGCTGTGCTATGCAGTTAAGTGATTAAGTAAACGAGAATGCAAAACTATAACCATGATTTTCTGTTAAGCTGAATTGTCTTGGACGATAAAAAGTCCACAATTTATCGGATAATTTTATATTTATTAATACGAAGGGCAGGTGACTAACGTGTGAACAATGTTTTATTATCGATTTAAACTACATAGAGAAAATATTAATAGCTTTCTTTAAAATTTGCCGACGTCTTTCGTTATCCCGCTAACAATGAAAGCGGAACTCATAAAAATAAAAAGTATGACATTCTCTTG
>JAQGCA010002659.1:0-13393 GCA_034698945.1 Protaphorura quadriocellata | reverse complement strand
GTAGTCACTCACATATTATACACGTACGCCCTTAAAAGGTTTCCCACCTTTTACTTTCAACCCAGTATGCTAATCCTTTGTATTGTGTACTTTGGATGACAAATTGATTACACGCCGCAAAATACTAACACATAAATAATATGAGAATGATAATCAAGAAATAATACCTAATACTTCTTCTATTCCCACATGCCTTATTTCAATCTTAGCTCAGCAGACTGGGGTTTTAGCCACAGAACCGTTCATTGTCCCAAAAAATTTGGCGGACAGGATATTCGAACCCGATATCGGACTCGGGCACGGTATGGTGTACCCATAGCTAGTTCTTCAAAACTATCATTATAATGACGGATGACCTTATTGAGCCCAGAGCAAGTGATACCTCCATAATCGGACTGAACATTTGGACAAATGTTCTGCAGAAATTCTCTGATAATGCAGGCGTATATCAAAAATGCGGACTGGTCATTTGTTACATTCAACGAAAATTTAATTGAAGCATAATTCTGTGAACCGTACCCGAGTAATTTAATTGTTCGAGAATATGGTTAAGAGTAACGGTTTCCCAGTAAACAATCTAATCAGACAGGAGACATGCAGACTACTTACTTTTGGGTGTATGGTGTATTCCATGTGTACTAATCCAATAAAACCGCCATTAAAATTTATTTTGATGCTTTTCCTTGGTATTAGAGTTTTTATATTCTGTACCAGTGCATTTATACATATTTTATTATCTAATTCACTTATTGTCAGGGTTTGTTTGTCGTGGATTCTTTGACAAATGTGTAACCCTTTAGTATTAGTCGCCATGCATCCGCTCCGCATCCAAAACTAAATGTCACCACTCGTCCTCGTCATCAGTCACGATTTTCCGTTTCATGAAATAATGTGGTTGCACCTGGTCGGTGTGGTGATTCTATGTATTCAAAAATAAATTCATAAAATGGAACTACTTCTACTATACTTTTGTCATTTTATAAAATCCAGTCCACGCATTCATGATGTACTATCACCACATATCACATGCATTCAGTATTATTATCATCATCATCAAATTATCAAGGATGTTAGGAACTCCTTGTTGTTGTTAGTTGGGTTGTTTCCATTCATTTCATCATGTCTTGTTGTTCTGTGTCGGTCACCAGTCACTGATTACAAAAACAGTCAGTCACAGAGCGCAGAAAGGTTAACACGACATCCATCCAAACCAACACGGCATCAAATCTATTATCTTTTGTATGTCCAACGACCACCTTTTCTGCTAATTTGTTGGGAGGAACGTTGCGCCACGACACTGTGAGCAAAACCATATGCAGCAGCAACAGCTTGTCTGAAATGTGTGACTTGACAAATTACCGGTCGTTCAAAAAAAAGCTTAACCACATTACATTATAAAAAAAATCGGGAACAAATTAGTCTCCTGGCCCCTGTCGCTCGTCATGCACGCTAAGTTAAGGATCGTTCGTCGGGCGGACAGTATTTTGATAAAAGTACACGATGCAAGTATTAACTACACGCTAACAATAAGAGGCAGATGACTGTGACAGTGACACTGATAATTGTGAGAAATTTAGTTTCCGTGAATTCCCCGGGTTTTCCTATGCATGCATGTTCTCTTTAATCCGTTTCCGCTAAAAAATTTAATTTATGTTCAGAAATGTGGTCAAAATGTCACTGATTCCGGAATTTGGAATCACAACTTGCACAGGCATCAATACAAGGGTCGCATAGATTCATATGGTTCGGTCTCACAGAAGAACTCGTCAGAATGTTGCAGTTCCGCAAGTGTTATGCACACGTAGAAGTGCGGGTATTTCGGGGTATTTCAATAGCCTTTTACCCACAATATCAAAGGGGCACAGATCCTTGATTTTAGCATTTTGCAAAGGTGTAAGTACCAAACTCTGAGTAATACGGTTACTGTCCTAAGGGAAAGCTCCGATCAGAATGCCACAGATCTGTGAACTTAGTATTCTGTGCAAGTATAAGAGGGTGGTTGCATATTTCAATTTCCTATTTCACAAAAAACTGGCCAAAATGAGACATATCCGTGAATTTGGTATTCCAGGAAGTCGGAAGCACCGCGTACAATGTACAACGCTCCTGGGCAAGGGATTTTACGGTTCTGTTTCATTGACCTGACTTTTGGTATGCACATACATGTAGTGACTACGAACAACATTTGCGTTGGTGAAACTTGGTCCATCGCACCCAGTATGCACCAGAGGTCACCATAGATGACCATAGGTAAAAGTTTGCTTTCCTTTCGACTGACCTGAATTTTTGATTTGTTGTACTTGGACACCTGGAGTGATTTCTGCACTGGTGAAACTTGGGACGTATCCTCGAGGGGTCACCATACCGATCGGTAACTATTACCTATGCTGACTCCTGGAGGGTACTGTGGTGCGACGTCCCAAGTTCCACCAATACAATAGGTAGTGTCATTCCAGGTAAGACTTCTCAAAATCTCAGGTCTGATTTGATTTGATTTAACATGTATCTCCCAACGCATCATAATGCAATTAAGTATAAGTAGAAGGTTAATCGAAATGGATGGCGTCTAAGGCGCCTTGTACTTTAAAATTAGAATAAATTGATTTCGGAGGCTAAAAGTAAAAACGAAGTCGAGACCGTAATAATGAGACTGAAGGTGTGAGTATGCACCCTATCGGCCGTCACCGACGAGGTTATAGCGGGCGCTATATTTTTATGACTGTAGGTGTGGCCATTCGGATTGGATTGAAGGTATGATGGCGGACTAAGAGGGCAGGGTTCTTTTTCTCATTCAAAATGTCACGTCACGACATGGCATGCAAGTTTTGCGTCCAACTTGTACACGACTACGACTACTACCTGCTACTCAAAAAACTGAGAGAGACAGGCATGCAGAATGTTCATGGATTCATGAGGATAAGCTGAAGCACGGCATATGGTTCTATCAGTAACAACAGAACATCAAACCAAAATAACGAAACATCAAAATTCAACAGGGTGAATGCAAAGTCTTTTACTTCTCTCAAGTCAAAATGACATATCTCCAACTTGAATCAGAGAGACAAGAAACTGGCTTAATGGACGGTAATTTGTTTTCACATTTTCATGAGATGTCGAGAGTGTTCAGTTCATGAGACTGGAAATTTTTTAGCAGGAGGTTTTTTTTTTGGATGATAATTTTCTATTTCCTCTTTTGAATGGACAATGGGAGTATTTAGAAATGTTGGAATAAATGGAATGGCCGTGGTTCTGAGGTTTTTGATATGAAGTTTCCTGCATGAAGTTTTGACTGCATGCTTGCCTGTGGGCTTTTAGCTTGGCTTAGGTCACCCAGTCAGTTTTAGGGTTATCATGAAATTTATTTTACCTGTACAGATAACAATTAGGAGGATTAACCCTGTACTTGAGTTTTTGGAAGACACAACCCTTTGCTTACGGCTTCTACTGCTGCTGTTCATATTGAGAAGTATGCGAGGGTACGTAGTTGTAGTTATGAAGCATATTATACACACAAAAAAGAATTCAAGTTTTATCACGCACTGGACCTGATTATTATTTAATGTAATGAGGAAAATTCGTTTTCCGCATTTGAAACCATTTAAATTTATGATAGTGTTTTTAGTTAGTGGGATAGTGCGGTTAAATTAAATAAAGTGACGGCGGGCGGCGTTTTGACTGACAATTCTATTGTATTGTAGAATCAATGAGACAGCTGTTGAACAGTTCAATGAAGGAAATGACAATCAATTCACGGGCTAGGTCTAATTATTCTGCGGTAGGCCGACAACAAAAGCTGCATTAGAAGTGTAGTCCAGGTGCTATGCCACTGCACAGTGAGCACAGTCCATTAATAGGTTCTCTTGATGAGGTCACAAAGTTACAATGGGCAGTCAATTTTCGGTTTATGTTTATTGTATTTGGTTTACTTGTCAAGAATAACAAAAGCGAGTGAAAGTACTATTGGTCCTTCACTTTCACTCTTCATCACGACCCCTTGAGACCATCGCAAGCATTTTGTCACCTCTAAGATTTTCAAATTAAATAAATAAACACGTTCTTACATCAGATTTGACGATGAATAAGTTTCCAAGGCTGGAAGAACGACATACGGAGAAGCTAAAACCTCACTGAATTGTATATTTTTAACAATTCCGCAATGAATCTGATTTTAGTTATTCGAGACACCCAAAATTAGAAATTGTCGATACCGTCTAAGTGGAAGGAAAATTCCTTGAAGAACTACCTTTCCAAGATGTTTTCTGTTGTAGGGATCAGAATGTCTGACTTACACGAATGCATAATACCGTTCAATTACATTCAACTTCTCCATAGAAATAAAACCTAAATCTGTCTCTGAAAATATGATCGCCATTTCCTAAATCGAAAAACAAAAGTCTCTTCAATCATTGAACAAAGATATTATGTATTCTTAGCTCACAACGTGGCAGAATGACGTCATTATTCCAAATTTAAGTTAGATTGTGCGTCAATTCACAGGCGAAACCCTTATAAATAAATGTCAACTAATCGGTAGATATGCCGTATACGTGTTTTCTTATTGATAATACATTATTTTTAGCTTTAAATACCAAAAGGAAATCTCATGTTTGGCTTATTCCAACGTCATTTAGTAGATTTCCGTGCAGGTCATTATAAATAGAAGATGTCAATAGAAACCAGACTGACGATCATCGACCACATACGAGTCGTAATTGAGTAAGAAAATCTAAAACAAGAGTCCGGCTCAGAATAGCACTTTAGTCTAATTCTAATTTAATAAAAACGTACAAAGTTGCATCCGCCGCAATGAACTTTGATGGTTCATGATTAGTTTTATGAGGGCTTGAAGGTTGTAAAGGGTTATCACTTATTCATTTAGCAGTTGACCTTATTCAGGTCTTGAGAAGATGTTTGTTATTAAGGAACTAGAGTACTAAGCTGCCGAACATGTGCCCGTTATTGTATATTATCGTTCTAGCTTAAGGCACGACTGACCCGACAGACAATTTCCTTCCTCAGAATGGGTTGAGTTTGAGAAGATTTAATTAGAAAAATAAAAGAAATTAGTGGATTGGGAAAAAGGATGAAGGAAACAACACATGGATTGAGGGACCAAATTTGAGAGCCCTTAGATCCGGTCACTTTCAGTTGACTGACCACCGGAGCGAATTGAGGAGTAAACAAAGGGAGTGCCGTATCGTCAGTTTAGCTCTTCATTCGATTGTCGATTTTATTTGAGGATACGTACGCATAGGAATAATGTGTCGTTTGTGCAGGCCGGGGCATTGTGTTTTTGTGTATTCTCTGTGTCTGGTATCGTAGTTGTATCCTCTCAGCAGGATTAATAGGCAAAGGAAGCATTGGAAATCGATAGTTTCACTCTCCTCTTGCTTATATTTTTGTATCCCTCAGTCAGGCCACGCCAGGGCAAGAACAATCGGATATGCACAGAATCACATATGTATTGTTATTCCGAAATGATGGAATGACGCCACTAGTTTTACCCACGATGTGGATTACCGATTACTACAAAAGGATTTTGTTAATCTCAAAATACACATGTTTTACCAAGTCCAAATTCAAATACATCGTCAAAATTGTAATGACCTCCCGGAAAGTATATTTCAGAAATTATTTTAAATGTCACTTGTTTGGAACTGAAGGACTGTTATCTCTACCCAATATCACTTGATTAAGTATATTAAGTTTAAAGTATACATTTATTGATATATTTTGGCTAGATAAGAAAAATAAACCCATTTCATAGAACTCACATTGGATAACGCTGACTATTACTTTTAGTTAATTATAAACTTTTTGCCTTAAAGCTTGTCTTAAAAGATCCAATACTTTCAGACCCGAATTTTTCCAATTTGGCAATCTATTATTAAGCTATTATTTAGTATTTTGGGAACGACATTTCTATCATATTTTGAATACGGAATTAGACAAGCTATATCCCAGGAAAGGTATCTCAACCGGAGATAAGCTTTAAGATGTGGAAGATCCCTGCATCTTTTATGTGAAGTGGAGGCCAATTTAGGACCCGAGCCTTGTCCTGTCCATTTAAGGTTGTCCCAATTTCACGAAGGATGGACAGTAATGGATGAGTAACAAAATATTTTATATAAGTCCAGCTCGACAGTTCAGGTGACGTGACGTAGAGAATCAATTAGACCGAACTATAGGATTTTCAGACGGACTCAGACTGGAGGTCACCTTTGCATATTTAGTGGGCTAACAATTTTTGAAAATGTCCCTGCCAATCTGCCTACATTGGAGAACAATTGACAGTAGGTCCAAACTATCCAACAACAGGACAACTTTCGGACGTAATAGGCACTACTATGTAGACACGTTGAATAGGTAAACGATAGGTCTATTTGAACAACATTAGCTATTGGTTTTCTCCGAAACATCAAGCGACTACCATACCTTGTGGCTATGTATGTTCTAAATAATGTGTACAGACAGTGTAGAATTTACTGAGGTTATTCTTGTACGAAACAAAATTTTAGGAGACTTCTTCAGAATAGCAAGGCTTTTCCAATACTATCCCATTGCGATTAATTTTTATTTATGGAAGATGCAATATTATGCTTGTGTGTTTTTCTTTAAAAAAATAATTATTAGGATTGGTAAAATTACGAGGAAGTGATGAATTAAGCTGGGGAAAATCAATGTTTTGTAGTCCGTACCCATGGCCCAGGAATTGTTCACATTGTCTAAATGTACACAAAGCTTACAACACCTACTGAAAACCAATTCTTGTTTCATTTTCAAGAAACAACAGTCAAGTTGGTCGGTCCGTCGTCAGAATCGAATCCAGAGAATTTCACCGGTCGAAATTTGTTTCATAATTGAGTAATCCTCGGGCTTGTCTTCTAAGTATCTACATTTACCTGGCTTGCAATATTCTCTACTTTCTATGTATTATGTAAACAGAATGAGCGTGCCGTCGCGCAAATGTACGGGTTGTGTGTGTTAATATCACCTGAGCTCAAGTAAGTAAGGATCATGTTCATGTCAACCGGATGAGATAATGTGCGAATAAATACAACTCAATAGTATTTGAGATTGGTATTGACTCGAAATTAACTGAAAGTAAAGAAAAACGGATTCGCTATAACAATATGTTTCATTTATAGAGCGGTACAATATGTTTTTAGTATTGTGTGTCATTCAGAAAACTTTAATTGAGAGAGGAGTAGGATAAATTAGAATTACAGTGCGATATTATTAGTTTACTTATAAATGAAATTATTTTTATGACGTCATACATACCGTGAAACTTGGGTCGATCACTTTCAGAAGACAACCGCAATGACAATGGCCAAAGTGTGGAACCCCGTTCTGACTACCTTCCAATCCAAGAAATCGCCGGGTAGGAAAGATATCGCTACACTGCAGATGCTGACGGATGATGCTTGTAAATACTGGGAAATGTGTCTGAAATGTAAGATAATAAATGAACATACCATCACGGATATAGGGTAATCAATTCTTTGACGTAGGTTTGTCCCATTTAAGAGGCTGTGCCCATTACGCTAAGAAAATAAATTAAACAAGTAGAACGATTGACCAAAAGTGAAACGCAGTAATGTTTTAACACTATAGAATTGTGATATGATTTTGAAACAGACAGGGAACAGAAAGACCGGAATCAAATCAGAGCATTCATGGACGGATGGACATGGTGTGCTGACTCGGCTCATGTTTCATTTAAAAGTGAATAGAATGCAAAATGCCACCCTGTTTGCTCATATAATTTTTATTGCCTTAATATTTTGGATTCGGAAGTATCGAAGTACAGTGGCCGGGAAAGGGCCGGAATGGATGGGGAAAGTGAGCCATAAATCTGACGTCTTCGTGAAGAAAGCTGACTGAGTGCTCTCCAACTGAATGGGTACAAAAAGGGATTTGGTGATTAGCATAATGGATCGCAACTAATTAGAGCCGCGTGCGAAAAGAGAGAGGACTCAGGAGTCGATGGCAGGGGTTTGGCGGGATGGACTTGAGTCGTTCGTAAGGTCACCTAACCAAAATGTGACACAGCACTCAAGGAGCGCGTGTTCCCCATCAATTCCTCACTTCCGGAACTGCCCCATGCTCTAACGACGACACGACGACAAAGTTCCAAAACTTTCAAAACCCTCATGGTGCTACACTCGATTCCTTCATTTCCTCTTCAGTCCCGTTCCATGGCAAAGGGTGTTTCAGGAATAATTATAATCGTACGGAGAAAACTCAACCGAACTCTTTCGTAAAACTGAATTGGGGAAAGGATATCGACCGCACCTTCTGACAGAGGGATTCTGTTGGATTTGGTTGGATTTTTGATAACTTTTAGCGCTTGTTCTACTGAAAATCTTTTGTGTAGATCCTAACCCAAAACATCTAACAGGTTTTAGCGCCAGAAAGCGCGCCCATGATGTAACGCATGCCCCTGTGCATATTTATCAGTTAAACGGTGCAACTTTTTGGAGTAAAAACTTCACAAAAGTTGTTCTACTTGCCAAGTGCTACACCATATCAAACTCCGGTCAAACCCAAGAATGTACGGCCGTAATCCTTTACTCGTTTTGTTAATTTACCTTAAATAATTTATTAATTAAAAGCTTTTAGAATGTGTTCATCATATGATTGCATCATACACTTTGACCTATGGAAGGTACCCCGAATAGTAGGAAAATACTTCAGTTGCGAAAAACCACTATAGCAACAAGTGTATCCGAAGAAACTCCACCATAAGAAAGCTGCGAGGGATGCCTGTATTTAACTATTCTAAGACACCTGACTAGGCCAGAAATCCACGGAATTATAATTTGTGAAATTTATTTTGTGTACACCCTGGATGGCTTTCTCCAGTGAGAGCGTTGGAGTAGGAGTTTGGATTGTAACATAAAGTCGCCACATCACATCCGTGACCTGTCAGACTCCTTGGGTTCTCCATGAATTCACACTCAATCCATTCACCAACCACCGTGAAATCCCTGCCGCCGCTCCAGTTCCTTGTTCCCGGGAACGAACGATTAAAAGACTGGTGAGCTGACGACAACGACGACGACGGCAGCAGCGGAGACGTAACATAAAAAATACCCGGTTCATGAAAAATTAGCAATGTCATCCTGGGATTTTGGGTCTCGGGATCCAGTACTTTCTCCCTTGTCATCCTTTCCCTGACTCCATGCTATGTAAGCAGCCACAATAGACTGAAATCAATCCTAATCTCCCTAACCCGACTGTCAACCGCTCACAAAGCAATGCAAATAACCTACACACATAAACATAGGACTTTGTCAAGTGATGACCCGACAATCTACACACACTCACCATTATTCGTACGCAACCCATTGAACCGACTTTGACAAGGAACACTATTCAGATGTCACAATTAAAATATCGATAAAAATACCCAGGATATGTCACTTAAAGTGTTTTGCTCATGGATGGATGTAAAATTCTTATCTACAGGAGAAACATTCGTATTAGCGACAAGGACAATCGAAATGATGAAGTTGTGTTTCTGGATAACTTAATTTTTGATTGATTGTTAGATGGTTAACTTTAATTCTGTGTTGATTGCATCATTTCATTATTCCTTAGGACTATTCCTCCCCGTATCTAGTTGAGGTAGATGCCTAGTTATGTCACATACGAGCAGGCCAAAATATTTCATTGTAGCCGTTCTTCTGTAATTATTTATTTGCTTGTTAATTTCGATATGAGCACAGGGAGTACAGTTTAGCTCAGAAGTTGAATTCGATCATTCCAATTCTTCTGTACTATTATTATGAAGATTTCACGTTATATAAGTCGTCAGAGGAGTTGTCTCAGAAATCTTCCCTTCAGTACTGGAATATTTGCCTTATTGATCAGTGACTGCGAAATTACAAAATTGTGCGGATTAATCCAGAAAATTTAACCATGCAAGCGAAGTATCTGTAATATGTATCTGACTTTTTCCTAGCCCAATCTGAAAGTAACACCCTGAGGACATTCCTTGTTGGTCTCCTTTATGAAGTTTTTAGGATAAGGACCAAAACTCAGCAGCAACTCCTGGTCCTTCCTGCCTTGTCACAACTCACTCACTTCTATAAGCCCCCCTACCAACCCATTACGACTGGGGCCCACCGGCCACTTTTCGACGACTTCTTATTCACAACTATTTAGAACCACTTTTGGACATTATTATCTTAATTCTACTCTTCGTATTTACCGTTCCGCGCAGAAGGAGTTTAGACATTCACTTTCATTATATTTTGTCAGAATTGAATAAATTAAGGAAGAATCGTTGTAAATCTTTATTGGTTACTTACTTCTTTCTTTGCCACCAACTGATATAAAGCATAAGGCACGCTCATTTAGTTGAGCACGAATATTTTGGTGGCATTCTATGAGTTAGAGTCTGAAAAATCAAGTGCCCAAATGAGGATTTGAGCATAACAAATGAAGGAAATAGCATTTCGTCAAAAATGGAGAATAGTATTTACGAAGTATTTTTGGATATCACCACAGGAAGTCACAACGGATTCATCGTTAAGAATTTTTTTTTTAATTATATGTTCGTGGTTCTTGATATTTTATTCCAGCCGGACTTATTGCCTACACTGTTCAGTCTGAAAAGAATTGACAAAATAAATAAAAACAAGATTATTGTTTGTACCTATACAAACAATACAAAACTAATGTAATGTATGTATGTTTGTAGATAAAAAGAAATACTTTGAATTTTGTTAAATTCTGTTCGAAATGTTTACATTTTAAGTAGGGCCTTTTTTGGAAGTTCGAGTTGTTGGAGCTATTCTATAACAAAATGTAATTGTATTCTGTGTCTTATGGCAATTTTCGATGGAAAACGGAGACTGAATAAAAATTTGGTTTAAAAAAAAATGCCTATAATTATTTCTCAGGAATCAGTCTTTGTTGTGATATAATAATAATAATACAGCATATTGTAACTATACAAGGAGAATCCTGCCAAAATATTTGTGTCCTTGCACTCATTCACCTTTCAAAATCAATATCAAAATTCCTCTGGCATCTGTGTCATATCCGATGCTAAAACATCAGGATATTAGGAATGTGATAATTTGTTTGAATTACAGTTCCTGCCTCTTTCAGACCAGACCAGTGATGCAATATATTTCCCTATGTTCGTAGTTTCCGTATCCTGACCTTTCACTACTATGTACTTCATAGAAATCAAACCGAAACTAGAGATGCATTTATTGACATTAGAGTTATGATATGCACGAGTACATGTAGTAGTACAATGTGTAAAAGTGTATGGCCATGATCTATGACAACGTGAACGAACAGAATAGAAAGGAAAAGAGAAAATTATCATGAGAATGGGGAAAAGTTGCAATAAAGCAATATTGCTTTTTCGGTGTGCATTGTCCCGTGCATGTGCACAGTGCATAAGTTGTAGAGAAGTTGAATGTACCATTCCATGTTTTTACTAAAAGTTACGTTTTCAGGCCTTTTCCAACACAAGGATGTGTTGGAAATATTCTGGAGAGAGATTCTTTCTCCATGGACCTTTTTTCGTGAGAAAACGCTCACCCTTCGTGAGACCCAGCGCACCAACTCAACATTGTTCCTTCGTCAGCTCATCTCCTTTTCTCGGAGGATCTCGAACACAAAAAAAACCGGAAAAGGAAATAAGACTAGCTGGTAGACCCGCATAAACTACCATACTAGATTTATAGAAGGTAGTCCAAAAGTTCCATCAATTCCCATCCCTTCATAAAATATGAATACATCCCTTACATTGAACCTGAAGCCCCTAGTTCTGACAAATATTTATGAGTTCACTCAAATTAATTAATTCACCAAGAACAGGAAACCTCCCTCCGGATAGTAAAAAATCGCAACCTAGGTCTTATGGAAGATGTGGGTTAAAAATATTATGAAGAAGAATCATGGAATTATCTGGAATACGGAAGAAAATATATGATAGTCTAAAAATTCAAAATTTTATTTGCATGTAGTTTAGCTGTGACTTTAATAGAAATTGAGACACAAGAACACCAAATGACACAAGACGTGGCACATTTCAGGGTGATCCATAAAATATTGATGACATTATACTCAATCAAGACATGTGTATAAATAAATCGGCTATTTCACACAAGATCAAGCCAAAAGGAGTTGGACATGGAGATTTATGTGTTGTAAATAAGATTCCCTACCTTGTAAAAATCTTCAAAACCAGACTAACTGGTTTCTTCTCAGCAACAAATTAAATACTACTTTGTTCTAACGACGCGTCTCACTTTTATTATAAGTGACTGCTTATTTTTTTACTTACACTGAACGTTAACACTGCGATTCACCTGGCTGACAAAGATTCAATTTTGTTAGTGTTGTAACACACAGAACAGTAGTTGACTAGACTTGTTTTCAGCTTTGTACCAAATAAACATACATAAACTCCCCTTTCAAACAAAATGATTAGACAAGAGAAGTTGAATGCGAGCCAAAATAGTAAACTTTGTATATTCCATCTACATCCATCAATAATAATGTCCAGAAAACGAAAGCCATGGGGGATTTTTTTTTTTCGTGGCTTAAGTAAAGAGCTTGACTCCTTCGGTGGCAAATGAAACTGAAAAATCCTCACGAGGAACTAATTAATAGGAAATTGAATGGCAGGCGGGCAACATGGAGCGCAAGACTAGACAGTCTTTTTGGTCCTGAATCCTCAAACGGGTAAAAATAAAAGGATAGGAAGGAACTTTTTGGCGGTTGTCATAAATCTGACGAGGTTAGCCCTCGCCCTGCTTAGTTCTAGCATTCCAAAATTTAAAAAAGGAAAAGGATTCTTTAAAGGAGGTTTGGTTGACTCCATAAGGTTTTCCTCTTCATGTCTCTCCTGGAATGACTAATTGACTCCGTGTTGAAATGGAATGAAGATGAGAGAGACTCACATGTGGGAGATTTTTTAAAATGAGGTTTTTCTTTGGACAAGCCAATGAATCTAAAGAGGTTCTAACAAGACTTACACCTGTGCTTTTCTACATTTATACCTGACCAGAGGAGAGTCTTAACTGAAAAACAGGGTGGTCCAGTGTCTTGACACGAAGAACACCATGGTTCCTCCTCATGGAAAATCCAAATAATGCCCCTCTTTCCAGACAGTCATCCTGGGCTATTAAAATCAACTCTATAGTCGTCCGTTCAGTTTTTAACTATACTAATTTTGAGAAGATTTACAGTTTTGGAAAAATTCGGGGTTTCAGGAGACACGGATTGACGAATCCCAGATTCCATGTATTACTATTACATCTACATGAACTACCAGCGGATCGTATTAATGTTCATCCAAATTTAATAGAGCCTTCTGACGTCACCGACAAATCGACACTCATAAGGTTGTCATGCGAAT
>JAQGCA010002658.1:0-13394 GCA_034698945.1 Protaphorura quadriocellata | reverse complement strand
GGATATTTAGCGGATATTCATTATCCGCGATTCTTGTCAGCTATCCGCGTGTTAATATAGAGTGGGGTGTCCATGGAAAGGTAAGGGTGAGTGTAGTTCAAAAATGAGTATAAAGTGTGAGTAAATCCGACGTTAATTCTTGTGCAATATTCACTGTTATTAGATAGTGGACGCAGTCCTGCAATGGACTTATAAAATCCCAACGTCCGTCTGTCTGTCTGTCTGACAGTCGGGTGCTATGCTTCTTTTCCCATCTCCGTACAATCTCAAAAGTATTAAAGCAACTTAACATCCGAAGTGACGACCATGTGAGTCTGTGTCACGCGGGCTTTCCATAGACACATCACTCGATATTAACACGCGCATATCCGCTCGGATAGCGGATATTGGCGACCCCCGCGGATACGGATATCCGGTATCCGCGAAACTCGCGAATACCGCGAGCATTTTCGCGGCATCTCTAGTCGGAAGGAACAAGGGTGGGACTACCGGGCCCGGGTTGTCCCGGTCCCAAAAGATATATAAGTGGACTAGACCACCGACCATACACTGTCTTGGCTCTTCTAGAAAATGCATAATATTATTTGCGTTTGCGCTATGAGATAAAGCGCAATAAAAGATATACCGCTATGTACATACCAACAATATGTTCGCCACATGCGCAAAAGATAGTGCGAAAATTCCGCCCGAAGCTCCTAGATAATATAATTCGGGAGTAGAAATAGTGATGAAAAGATTCCCGCCTATAACACCACACATGTAGATTATTCCAACGCGCTTCCATTGATGAACAAATTCCAGGCGAATGCCAATTATTAGTTGGACGATCACGTTTCCTCATAAATGCAATGCTCTAGAGTTCAAAGAAACAAAATCAGTGGTACAGTTAGGCATAGTCCTGTAGTTGATAGGGTGGTACGGGGTTTGGATTTGCGGGGCCTTAGCCTAGCCCAACTATTCTACAAAGAGAGTTATAGTTGAAGCAAATATCCCGGAGATGGCAGTGCTGTCTGGAGACTACCTATGCTATGAAATCCTGCATGCACTTTAACACCTTTAACTAACTTCGCTGCTTTAATTTTTTCATGTTCGGTTATTTTTTTTTAAATAGTAAAAAATTCACATTAAATAGTATCTGACCCAGGTGAAAATCAAAACAAAGCTGCAAGCGTATTAAATTTTTAACTCAGTTTCTCCGGATCTCTGTAATGTAATGTACCAGCCAAACAGCTATACATGCGTAACATGGCTTACATGCTATAGAGCCAGGAAACTATCCTATACAGTGAAGTTTTTAATTTACACGCGCAGAGGCTTTCCCCACTTTCGCAATCACAAATCAGTAGAGTTCCCCAATGGGAAAAAAAGTCGGGTAGCACGAGGATGCCCAATAATGGTTAAAATTACATTGGGTGTAGTCCAGCGGCAGTATAGTAATGCATTCGTTAAATGCAGCGAATTCTGAATCTGCATAGTGGGGTGGGGGCGTTCTCCCTTGTAGAAATAAACGATGAGCCTTCATTTGAGTAAGAATGTTATATCTGAATTCTTTCATCGCATGACTCATGTTGGAGACAATGAAAGAATCAATTAAGAATTTCCGTGATTATACATGAAATCTATATACTGTACCGTCACTCAAACAAAGATGTATAACTTTCGCCAGGCCGTGTTTCTTGGTGGATTCGAAATAATAAATGTTGGTGGTTTCCTGAACAATTGGAGATGGTCCTCTTGTTCGGGCTAGTAAACATTCACATATTACACTTCAAACCTGAAATCTTGAAGAAGACAAAGTCGGCCGACGACAATTTTTGAATTTTGTTTCTAAATTCACCAACCAACAAGAAATTGCTTTCGAGCTTTCCACTAGCCCCACAATCGTAAATGTGGAACCAAAAATAATTGATACAGTTTAACAGGTGTATGACCATATCCTGAACCCTGGCAATCCGGTTTTCTGACGCCGACATAATTTGTAAAGAAATTACTTTGGGTTCGTTTTTGTGAAAATACCCTTCCAAAATCCGTTATCACATGCCGATCTTTACTTTTACTTTTGGGATCGTCGGCGGCGCTACGTGCGTCGGATTCTTGTGCGGAATAACTCCGTGGATCATTCATAAGATACTCTACAAAATATATATCTCATAATTTGTCCGACTGCCCCTAATTGGGCTGATCAGATGATAGTTCAACGTTTCATTATTGATGCTTATGTTGTGTGAGCTATGAAATTGATGACTATAATAAATTACATCCAATCCAATCCAATTACGTACCACCCAGTGCTTAAGTAAAATACAATTTATCTGGATAACTCACGCCATGGGCTGAGCGATTTGGTTCGTACCAATACCAATATGTCGTGTTATTGAATGTATGATTCAACCTTTGACCATGGCAATAACTCCTGTACATTCATAATTAGTTGCACATTTTGCATATTCCGTCGCGTATTCTCTTAATTTGACCTGGGTCAGATTAATCTAACATGAAGTTTGACTTGGAATATTTATTCCATTATGCGTAGGATTAATCACCAATGAAATTCATACTTGCACCAGAACGCTCTGCCACAGATTTATTATTCAATAATGTGTAATGTTCAGACCAACTTACGATTGATGAACTAGCATCGTTGTCAGAAACCTCCAAATTTCGTGTCTTCTGTGCGGGTCGTAGCAAAGGTGAAGCCAAAAATGATACCGAAAATAATAGAGCCAAATCTGTCCAAACATTATTGTTATAAATTTATATAAAATAAATAAAACATACAATTTAATTGGAGTTCGTGATAAGTATAATATTTACAATTAGGACTGGCTGCATTCCATTTACCCTAAAGAAGGTACCCTTAGTAGTCTATAGCCGGTATATCTCCGAGGAATTGAACCCAACGATGACGATGACGCAAATCGGCAGCAAATATTGAATCAAATGAATAACCTTTAAAAACCGAAGGAACCAGGATTGATCATCCGGCATACTGTGAGGTGCCATTTTAATTTTACTTACACGGAAACTCGATGATAAAATGGAAATTGTGCTTTGTTCCGGGAAATTAGTTAAAAAATTATGGTGACGCTGGGAATCAAACCCAGGACTCTCGTATGCCGGACGATCACCAGACCAACCCGCCACGCGGTACAGTGTCTGCTATACCAATTTTTTAACTCAACTATGTGTCGCAGCTTCTTCTATCTGAAGCCAACTAACTGTTGACATACGCAAATAGTTGAGAAAATCCCAATTTTTAACCCAAGCACTAGGTTATTTCGGAGCCATTTTAATTTACTTACACGGAAACTCGATGTTAGAATGGAAATTGTGCTTTGTTCCGAGAAATGAGTTAAAAACTTATGGTGACGCTGGGAATTGAACCAAGGACTCTGGTATGCCGGACGATCAGTCAATCCTCACAGTCCGGTACAGTCAACAGACCATATTATTCGACGACTAAAACTCCCCTAAGCCACCACTTTAATATAAGGTACCTTCGTTTGAATATAATACAATAATATGCAGTTTTATAAATCCTACTTTACCTGAATAAGAGATATGAGGACCATAAAATAGGGAACTGCCTTGGACGATTTTTTGGGTATCGACACATCAGATGGTGTCGGTGATCCGCTAATGACATCTTGTTCTGTATCATTAGCCTTCGCCGTGGCTGACTTCTCATCTTTCGAGTGACACATTGAGATATTTGATTCGGAAAAACTCAATTAAAAAAAAGGAAAGTTTTGAATATTATTTTACTATATTTTGTAGGAATATTTTGACCTTAGTCTTCAATTGAAGACAGTTTTCTCTTCGTGTCTTCTCGGCGACTGAAGCTTATAGCCAAAAGTGCATAGAACTAGGGAATTGAGTGATTCACTTTTGGGATTATTCTTCATATTTCTGGCTTCCTTATCTGAGATAATAAAGATTTAAATTTTTGGTTGAACCCCTAATGTCAACAAGTATTCACTCTGCACACTCACGCATAAAGATTGAATCCTACAAAGGAATCCATTCTACTCCAAAATGATACACAGAATCGTCCGGAAGAGTCCTATGTAAATACAATGTATTTTCAGATTTTCTCATATCTCTCCTGTTTGGTGGCGAAGGAGATTGTGAAAATAAAACAGAACTGTGTACACTAAGTATGCGGTTCGAGATTGAATACTACTGGGAGTCTTAGGTTTTCACTATCAGTACCAATGATTAAGATCACATGGGACATTTTCCGGTTATAGCCCTGATGAATCTAGGAGCAATTGGGGAAATAAGTAGGGTTGGTAAGATGAAGCATGTTATTCTGAAGGTAAGCAATTCCGAAAATCTGAAAAAATTGATATTTTAAAGGATGATTTGAATTTAAAACGAATATTAACCCTTGAGAGATAGGACATGCTGTGAACTGACCTATTTTTAATGTTTCGCTGAATTTAACAAAAACTCGAATCGTTTGCCTTCATAAAATATCTGCGTCCATGAATTAACAATGATACCCTTTCCCAGAACTTATCTCCTGCGTTTTAGTTTATAACGGGAAAATTAGAAATGTCTAACGGTAATGCCTATCAATGTATTGACTGGAAAACGAATGTCAACAAGGTTTAAAAAAGTGTTTACATTCGCTTGACAAAATGTAGTATCATTGTCTACAGGGCGTTCACCAAAAAGGGCCGGATTGTTTGATTTTATTTCTGGCGTGGTAACTAGAATTTATCCTATGGTCAATGTGGGAATAGTTAGAAGTAGTTCATATACGAACAAATATATTAAATCAAACACTTATTGCAGGTAACGCAAAACAAGCTATTAACCATATTTTAACTTAAACGCATAGATTTTTGACTATATAGCCAAACTTTACTAGCTCTGATGTATTTGTTCACATTAATAAATCACAGCCTGACTGTAACGTAAACTCTTGTTACTAGGCCAAAAATATAATCAAACAATCCGACGCTTTTTTGTGAACGCCCTGTTGTGAAACAAAATGTTAAAAATTGCAGCCAAAATATATCAAAGAAAACTACATCAATGGTTTTTTAGAAAAAAAGTTATTTTGTCAAAACCGTTGTGAAATCTAATTTTGACTTACACGCTTGTCAGCGCCCCGCCCCTATACGCATCGGATCGTAAAGTTCCCAAAATTCGGACCATAAAAATAAAATATTAAACCATATGCCTATAATATTATATACAAATTAAAGTGAAATATTACGAGTAGAACATGACCCAACTTTATAGATAAGACGTGTTTTTTAACTAAAATATTCATATCGCCGCTGGTAATGTAATTTTAAAATGTTCTACGCATTTTTGATTTTTGTCGTTTAATGAAGTGATTTGTTTTTAATTATACTTTGACAACGAACGGGTTGTGCGTTAAGGTGAAAAGAGTTATGACATATATTACATAATTATGTATTATTTAGGGTTTTACTCTACAATAATAAAGATTAACCCTATCGTTGAACCCATAATCCTAACAAGTATCCAGTCGGTTCACTCACGCATAGGATTGAGTTTTTTTTTTTACTAAAACGACCCTATCATACACAGGCTAATTACATATTTCCGTATGAAACTAATTGAACACTTTACAGGGTGACCCATAACATGGTTTCCATGCAAGACTTACAACGCCACTAGGACTGTTGCAGCCTATATGGATATTCAGTCTGATCGTACTCGGGCTAGTCCGGTTGTAAGGTTGATAGCAGGATTATACTCAGGCTGGCTTGTTTGTACTCAGGCTACCCCGCTTACAACAAGACTAACCCAGGCATCGGTAGCCGACTTGCACTCGGACTGATCCACGTGGGCTGAAACGTGATATATGATGTGAGATATATCCGGGCTAGCCCATGGTACTCCGGCTGATCCACATGGGCTATGATGTGAAATATGATGTGAGAAACTGTATTTAAGGTATCTCCGGGCCAGTTCAACTGCACTCGGAATCATCTAAGCGAAATGCATCTGCAACACATGTGATAACAATAATGCTCTTAGTTTCACGCTTCGGCGGAAGCGACCTTAGGTTTACTTATTTCCTGATAGCATTTAAGCAATTACGGTAATAACAAATTTCCAAGCTCTTTTTTGTTTAGCTGTTTGATTTTATTCAATTAATTTCATCAAAAATATTACCGACAGAGAAGTCACATTGATTTATCAGTGTCAGCAATTCCGACCATAAAAATATAATACATATAATACCATATAAAGAATACACAAATTACAGCGAAGAATGACCAGTTGAACAATACCCAACCTTATAGAGACGGCTCTTGTATAGAAAAAGTTCCAAACCGGTTAAACAAAATTTTAAAAAAAAAGTTTAACAATATATGTAGGAGAATATAATGAGAACAAAAATATGTTGGATGTGTTTTTGTAAAGAAACCAATCACAGATCCGTCATCTGGCGGTCATGTCATGACAATTTTACCTAATTGACTTAATCGACAGTCGTCACACCGCTACGCGAATCAGGGTTAACAAGCGGAGTGACTCCCGAGACACTTAACAAGATTCTCTAAAAAATGTGTATCTCACAGTGTGTATCCGCCTGATTCCACTGCGGAGGGGCAAAAGTTATGGGCCACCCTGTACACTTGAAAATATCGAAAACTTTTGAATCTACTAGTTTATAAACAACTTTTGTGAAAGTCTCGACCCAAAAAAATCGACCGTTTGGACGCTAGGAATACAGAAGTGAGCAAGAGCAAGCAATGCCGCACGGTGAAAGCAAGATGTAGCACTAGCCAACCTGAGAATTATCGTGAAATAGTCATAAAGAAATCGTAATGGGATACATGTCAAACTATTATGGTTATCGAAATTCTCATTTGTAGAATGAGTTTGTTTAAAATATATATTTTTTAAATTAGTTTACACTTAACTGAGATCAACTGACGAGGAACTCATTTGAGGTGATTCTCTCCGATTTCGCCCAAACTTTTTTTCTTAAAGACGTTTGCCCCAAACCATCAACGATGTCATCAGCTCGAGCAACTCTCAAAACTCGATTTTTAAAAGATGTTCGCAATTTTTTTAAAGAAGTGCAAAGAGTTCTCTTTGTTCTCAAGATTTAGCATGGGATATCCCATGAAACTTTCCCCAAAAACTGTACTCAAGACAAAACATTTTCATAAACTTTCAAAAAAATTATTCTTTCAGAAAATGGTTGAAATGTTTAAAATAATAAATTAGAAGATGAAAAACCTAATAACTTTGCATAATTTCAATGCAATTAGGCCCAGGAAATAGTTTCAATTAAATATTAACCATGAAGTATTGATATCTGGGTGAGAATACATTCAAATATACGAAGTTATGAGTTTTTTCAACTTTTAATTTAATATTTTAAACATTTCAACGATTTTCTGACAGAATTTTTTTTTCGATTTTTGAAAATTTGTTGTGTCTTGCGTTCAGTTTTTGGGGAAAGTTCCATGGGATATCCCATGCTAAAATCTTGAGAACGAAGACCCCCACCTTTCATTGCACTTTTTCAAAAAAAAATTCAAACATATTTTAAAAATAGAGTTTTGAGAGTTGCTCGAGCTGAAGACAATATTGATGGTATGGGGCAAAGATCTCTCAGGAAAAAGAGTTTGGGCGAAATCGGAGAGAATCACCTTAAATAGATTCCTCGTGAGTTGAAGTTATTCGAAATGAGCGCTAACAAATACTGATTTTATTTTTTAAAATGCCGATAATCCAATATGACATCTCGTGTATATAGTTGGAATTTGGACTTTAAAAAAATTAAATCAGTACTTTTCGTCAGTAGTTCCTTTGAATAATTTCGACTCAGTTGCATCTCAAAAGTAATTGAAAAAAAATAATTCACTTATACATTACAATTAACCAAATTTCCGAAGATTTAATTACAAGTACTAATTACGTGCTGGATTTTAGAAAAGTTCACATTCACATTTAAATTTACACTCGCAAAATGAAATAATTAAAATAATAAAGAATTTTCATAATGTTCAAAATGCCTTAAAAGAAATGGTCAAAATGAAGTAATTTTTAGGAAATGTTCAATGTCTCATTATTGTAATTGGCCCAAACTTCGGCACAATCCTTGTTCTCAAAACATTTCTTGAAAAATGGAATGTTTGACGCTGAGGGACTTCCAGCAATTTCTTTGAAGATACTTTTGTAAAAAGTTTCTTTGTATTTCATGTTGAATTCCGTTTCGAAGTATCTGCTTGGAAAAGAAATATGAACGAGGATGATCCCAAAAGTCAATGAGATGAGGATTCCCGCACATATTATTCGCAACAGCTTTTCCCTAGGACGTTTCTCAAAATTCCTCAAAACAAGTATGGAAATTAAGAATCCCGTCACGGCTCCTCCAAGATGACACGCGTGACTGACCTACGATTTAATTTTAAGAAAATATATTTACTTCCAGGTTATAAATTTTATTGAGTTATAATTATGGATCGTACATTTGATTCCATGTAAACCAATTGGCGATAGAGAGGTAGTACGAGATTGAGAGCAATGTAGAGAAGGACCGAAACTACGGAGTAGCATTTATAATCCACTTCATTCCAATTGCAGTTCTGAAAGAGGAATTTCACATAACACACAGTTTACAACTTATTATCAAAAGTCTGACCAAATAAAAAAAGCCTTTGCCCAACTATTTATATATCTATCTACGTGGGGTGAACAATAAATAAGTTTCGCATCGTCATAACTAAACCAAAATGCATTAACCTGAAGTTGCAATGACTGTTTTTCTATAATGTAATACTAGTCATGCCAGCGGAAAACGTATACACTGTTCACCCCTTGTATCTAAATAATTCACACTGCCTTGACTCTGTGCCGAAATTATGGGTGCACGCTTTGGACTTTAAGTTCACCACTAACCGTACAAACGAATATTTCGTTTTAAAATTCGAGAAATTATTTTTCGAAGAAAATGAACGCTATGAACCCCGGGTTCCTTTCAGGAAGCTTCAGTGAAAATTTTAGAAAAATCCATTTGAGGCTGTCGAAAATAAATCGACCCGTGTCGATAAGTCTCGATTTACTGCCCATGCCCATAACATCGAATATATCGATTATAACATCGATTTATCTTCGACATGCTCAAATGGATTCTTCTAAAATTTTCACTGAAGCTTTGTGAAAGGAACCCAGGGTTCATAGGGTATCATTTTCTTCGAAAAATAATTTCTCGAATTTGAAAACAAAATGTTCGTTTGTACGGTCAGTGGTGAACTTTAGGTCCAAAGCGTGCACCCTTAAGGATACATACCAGGAAGATGGCTGCAATATGTGCAAGCAATAGCGCATAAACTCCGGCCGAAGCTCCTACGCCATATTTGTTTGTTCCGAAGACGCTGAGGAAAAGCGTCCCACCCACAACGCCACACATGTAGATTGTTCCGACTCGCTTCCAACGATGAACAATTTCCAGCGGAACGCCAAGTATTATTTGCAAAATTAGATTTGTCCATAAATGCCATGGTCTAGAATTGGAACAAAATTAAAGTTACGGTTATAGTCAACATGTCCAGTATTAATTTGAGGTTCCCATCTGCTACTTGTCGGGACGGGATTCGATTCCCCGAGCCTCAGCCAGACTTTTCGTATACTGTAATTTTTGTTGATTTTCATAGGCAGAGGAATTCCCCACTTTTCCAATCAATGGCGAAGAAAATCTGATACCACGATTCTTCCCAATGATGGCTGAGAAGACATGTGTATAGTGTGGCGGCAGTGTAGTAATGCTTTAGTCAAAATGTAGCGAATTCTGAAACTACATAGCAGGGTTGGCGCGTTCTCCATTGTAGAAATCGATGATGAGCCATCATTTGAGTAAGCATATGTGAAATCGGAATTTTTTTTCGTCGCACAACTTATATCCCAGAGTCAAGAGAATCAAATAGGATATTTGGTGTGGATATACGTGAAATCTAAACTGCCGTCATTCACAAAGGGATTGTAACTTTACCCTCGTCAGACTAATTTTGAGAGTCTATCACTAACATATCTACTCTGATTTTACTGTAACTCATTCATTTGGTTGATTCGTAAATTTTTCATTTTCATCTTTTATTAAACACGAACACATAAATTTGAACCAACGGTATTTCAGGAAAATTGTTTGGGCGACATCGTTGGGTTACACGGTAAGTTCATCCCTCGACAGTACACAATTAGATGGGAAATGATATTGGATTGTACCAATACCATTATTAGGCTGTTTTAGTGAATATATTTGATTCAACCGGACACTCTTCCATAGATTTTTATTTAATAATAGGTAATGTTTGGACCAACTTACGACTGATGAACGAGCATCATTGTCAAGAACCTGAAAATTTCGTGTCTTCTGTGAGGGTCGTAGCCAAGGTTTAGCCAAAAATCAGACCGAAAGTAAAAGAGCCAAATCTGTCCATAAAAATATTGGTATACGTTTAAAAATAAAACACACAAGTTGTGACAAGTAAAATATTTTTGATGAGAATTGGTGGCCTCCTATTTGGCCTAAAGGTGGTACCACTAATACCTTAAAGTCAGTGTATACCCACTCGCTAAGCCTCCATCTTCGTTCACCTCCGACTAATTTTAATACAAGAATATCCAATTTTTTATATTCTGTCTTACCTGAATCAGAGATATCAGAATCGTAAAAAACGGAAATCCTTTGGACAATTTTTGGGGTATAGGCACTTGAATTGGCGTTTCGTGTGCGACACCCATTTCTATGTATTCACCCATGACTGTGCCTGACTCTAATTCTAGTACAGCGTGACACATTGGAAATTTTGTATTTAAAAAAAACTCAAGGACTCTTATTATTATTTTGTTAATACAAATATTGTAAGTATTGAATATTTTGTATGTGAAAATATTATGAGCAGAGTTTTATTTTGGTTTGTGTCGTGTCTGTGACTAAAGCTTTTACCCGAAATTAGAAGATGAATGGAATGAGTCATTTGTAAGTGAAGTCCAAGAATCCTTCCTTATTTTTTGGGTCTCCTTATCTGAAACAATAAATATTCAACCTTTTTTGTTGAACCCGTAATCTAACAAGTACCCACCCTGTACATTCACCCATAAGGATTGCGTTCAACAAAGGAATCCATTCTACTCCCGAATTACATACAGAATCATTCATAAGAGTCTTTTAGACTTTAATTTGGTGACAAAGAAGATGGTGTAAATAAAACTGGGCTGGGTACACTAACTATATGTGGCCTAAGGCTGGGCGCTGGAAATTTAAGTTTTTACTTATATTACTCTGGTTCTTCTTTGATGTTTTTGTCCAGAATATTTTGCGGTGAAAAATTTTAAAAATTGCATAGAAATATAGAAAAAAAAGGAGTTTTCAGAAGAAAATATTTTTGACGCTGCGCCGACAAATTTTATTGTTCTATTATACATAAATAAAATAGTTGAAAACTAAAAGAAAGCCATGCAATTTTGGTTATGACGAGCATTGTCTGTCGATTCCATTATAGCAATATTGGGAACGTCTATATAGAACCGTTAGATGTAACAATATTGAAAGCGCCTATATCATTCATTATTTTCTATTCCTTGATTTTCTTTTACTCATTTTCATTTATCTCTATTTCGAAAATTATTTTCGAGCACTTCGCTTCCTTGCCAATCGGTTTAAGAGGTATCTCTTGTATTCACATTTCGAAGCATATCATTCTTTCCTTGTCAGTAGGAAAAAAATTTTGTGTCATTGCTTCATAAATATTTTTACTCAATCTACTAAGTCACTTCGCTTTCTTACCGATTGGTTTAAGTGGTATCGCTTCTATTCACATTTTTAAGCATATCATTCTTTCCTCTTCATAACGAAATTTATTTGCCGTCTTTGCTTCCATAAATATTTTTACTCAATCTACTAAGTCACTTCGCTTTCTTACCGATTGGTTTAAGAGGTATAGCTTTTATTCACACTTCCAAGCATATCATTCTTTCCTCTTCATAACGAAATTTATTTTCAATTTTTGCTTCCAAAATTTATTTGTTTTTTTACTACTTCTATTTTTATGGACGCTTTGCACAATGTTGATTCGAAACGCTTTGTATTTCTTTTCATTACGAAAATTAATTTGTATTATTGCTTCCCCAAATTAATTTTCCTCCAACTGGTAAGGTACTTTGCTTCCTTACCGATTGGTTTAAGAGGTATCGCCTCTATTCATATCATTCTCTCCTCTTCATCAGAAAAATTATTTTCTATTATTGCTTCCAAATTTTTTGATTTATTTTTTTACTATTTATATTTTTATGGATGCTTTGCACAATTTTGATTCGAAACCCTTGCATGAGAATGAAGGAGAATGCTAAATTTTGTTGGTTTCTCGTCCATCTAAGCTTATGCTAAGAAAGTGAACAACCGATTTGATCAGTCACAGGATCGCGTTTGGTTCAGAATATAAAAAATGCACATGTTTGCATATCCTTCTAGTTCATTGGCTTCATTTTAAGCCATGTCCCGGTTGAATCTGATAATCCGTTCGACGGGAGAATGAAATCAAACGTTGGTACACCCTGTACATTATACTACATCTGTACATCGTCATCCTTAATTCGAGTAACGCAACATCTGGGCCAGACCTTCAAAGTTAACCCCGCTTAATCCAGTTCAGTTGTAGTAGCAGTACCGGTGGCTCGTAGACCCAAAACTCTGAAGCAAGTTACGTTTCTGAATTACTGGCGCAATGGTTGCAAAATCTCAGATGTTACGACTGACCGGATTAAAATGATTAATTATGCACAGCTGGAGAATTTTATTTACATGTGGGAATGTTGAATGAATGGAACATGTTCTGATTGTAGTATCAGTATCAGACGCTTGCGAATGCGTTATAATATTAAGTGACGGTTGTTAGGCTCCCAATTCAATACGTTAGAATGAAACTTGCTTTTCACTAGAGGTTACCCTATAAGAAAGTTGAAAGCAAGCTAATTTTTTTTAGTAGAGATAAGTGCACTGTGAAGCACAACAGGTCAAAAGTAACTTCGTATCCAACTAGAATTCGTCCAAGATTTTTGTCAGAGAAGCCTGGTTAATGTCAATGTCTGACATCGTCAAGTTTGAATTAGCAGAGGGTCCAATCGCTGATTTATTTTGGGAGAAATGTAGCAGAATTGTTTACCCCGAGAGATTCGCTAGGTTTGGTCAATTCAAAACTCTCCTTCCTAGGACATATGCTAATTCCTTGGAAGACATTTTGAGTTTCCCTGTCATGGAAGATGATGTTTGGCTCACCGGATTTGTCAAATCAGGTAGGTCCGTTAGCAGCGTACTCTCAAACCACTTAACAGCTGGACCCAGACTTGGGTCAATTACTTTAAAAATGTAATTAATTAAAAATTAAAAATTA
>JAQGCA010002657.1:0-13395 GCA_034698945.1 Protaphorura quadriocellata | reverse complement strand
TAGTTATTCACAAATACGATATCTCTATATAATATATCTAGCCATGACATAACTTTATTTTAGCAACTCACTTATCGGTCAATTTTATTGTTGAATTCATTTTTTAATAAACTTGTCTTGTCCTGTGTAAAAATGTCTCATCTTGTGTAAAAATTTGGTTCGGAGGAACTGGCAACTCTGTAGCTGTCATTATCCCGGGTTTCGCTCATAACAGTATTTTTTCGCTCATAACAGTTTCGCTCATAAAAGTTTCGCTCATAAAAGGCGTACCCTCCAAAACATGATTATATTGAGTGCAATGTAATTGGCATGTGACTGGAACCATCTTTCTTGCATTTCAGTTGTTCGAGGAGTGTGAGCACGAAGGTCTTCGCGAAGGTCTTCGCGTAGCCGGTGATATCAACCAACCAGGTCTAGCATTATCTGAAAATGGCCAGTATCTTTTGATTCAACGAGTTTACACTTACATTTACACGATACACTCAGCTGCAACCGTAAAATTTGACGAGATCCTCAAATGTGCAATGAATCTCAATTTTCAAGGGACTGAACGGGTGATTCAGCTGTGTAAAAAAATGAAGAATTTAGTGGTAGGAGTAACGTTTGAGGCTAAAAAATTAGTTTAATTTAAACACAAATATATTTTAACAATCATTTCAGCTAAAAAGTGTCAGGACCTAATGTCGCTGAGTTAAAATACTGATACACTTTTATATCAATTACATAGCAGAGTTAGGGAACCGGATGTCAAAATTTACTGACCGACAAGATCTAATTGAAAGGGAGTGGCTCGTGTCTACTAAATTAATACTATTCTTACGTCATTAGGTTTTGATTCATGCCTTGACGGCTTACGCGCAATGCGAACGACAAGAAATAAGCGAGACAATTTATCCTGCAAGAACGGTCCTGAGAGTATCAGTCAAGCGTCTGAAAACTTTGTCAGAAGCTGAAACAGAGGCTCTCGAACCGGAGTAATGGAAATTAACCAAAATTGATAATCACTTTCGTAGTGTGAATCATGTGATTTGTGTTTTGTGTTTTAATCGGGGACAAACCCAACACATACACCTTTACAAAAGCATTGGCTGAGGCCATACTCAGTGAAGCCAGCTGTGTTCTACCAATAACAATTATCCGACCATCAATTGGTAATCATTTTTGCTTAGCACGATTTAAATATTGTTTAATTGTTAAAATATGATACATATTTTTTGTGACGGCAACATGGAAAGAACCTATTCCACGTGAATAGGATGCTTCGAATTCATCAACAATTGAAAGCAATGACGAAAGCATTTAAATATTTTACAACCCGCGAGTGGAACTTCAAAACGGACAATATAGTAGCGCTGTGCAATATGTTATCCCTAAATGATAAGATTTTGTTTAATTGTGATGTCAAAGAAATTTTGTGGGAAGATTACCTTCACTCATATATGGCTGGAATCCGTACCACATTCTAAAGGAGGACGTGGATACACTCAAGAGGGCGCGGCAACTACTTAAGCTGTACATCAGTCACAATTTGACTCATAGAATTTAATTGTTTAATTGAATTAATTGACCTTCCTGCGTTTCCAGGATCCAATTGGTTTACAATATTATTCAACTGATAACTGTCTTTATACTCGTGTTATATTTCTGGGAAAACTTGATGTAAAGAAAGGTGTTTCATCAAATATTATACAAAGCCAATACTTCTGAAGGCAAACAGCGCTACTCTCAAGTTTTCGGATGATTTGAGTTTGCTCAGGACAAAAACCACACCAAAAATCTTAAAATATGCGCGGATTTTCAGAATTATACATTAGACTCACTCGCGTGCTTGTCCTAACGATTTATCAAAATATAAATGTTAAATATTATTATCGAATGCTTCATCACCTGGATATGTGATCGGAACATACATAGAAGGAATTGAACCAGTCATGAAGCCTCCGTCCCCAATTTTTATTTATTTGCTACTCTCTTATTTTCTAGGACTTAAACATTTCATATCTAATTTTCGGCAGACAAGATGGTAATATTTTTTACTATGATAACACTGTAGGGTTTTTGTTCTGGCTTAAATCCCTTTACGGAATATGATGCGTGGTTTACGAGGAGCATTGTGGAAGTTTAATTTTACACACACTTCGAATAAATTCTGGAATTGTGAGAAATCATTTCTGAAATTTATGAGCTTCTGAATAACATAACCACAAAATCCATTAATCAATCAAACCAAATTTTTACAATTATTTTTCACAACAAAATCCTGGTAGTATTGTTAATTAAAAAATGATATTCCTTTAAAGTTGTAGTTAGTTGAAAGTAGAACTACGTCCAGTGTAGTAATAGTGACGAATGAATTCATGCAAATATTGATCCAAATTCCAATTGTGATCGCAGAAATTAATAAGTTTAATGCGGCCAAAGACGGTATTATATACCATAGTTATAACGTAGATATGTTCACAAAGAAATATTTTATTCAAAATGATAATGAAGGAGAACACTACAACTACTACAATAGTAGTTGTAGTCTCAATACATGTCAAATCTATTGATTTGACATGTATCAAATTTAAATATGACAAAATTTTATACTTGTCATACTAACAAATATGAATATTGACAAATTTCAGCGGAGTTTGGCTTATAAATTGCTAGCTGCTAACAATACCAAGTGTATTGCATATATCTAAGTGATGAATGGGTCATTTAAGCAAAGTTGTTGCCCCAGTAGTGTGACCTCTTGTTCAAATGCATCACAGAGTTTCAGTACATCTCCGGATTCCGTGAGTGACGCTCTGTCAGCATTGATTGTCATACGAACACTGTCTTTATAACTAAATACTGCCACTCCAATCCCTGCGAAGTAAAATTAATTTTCATTCAGCGAGTTTTGTAGCAACGTTTATTGCGGCGAGATTTTTATACTTCCTTACCAAGCCCATTTTTTGTCGGAATCCATACACCTATATCTACAAGACGATCCCCATGGAACACTGTAATCTGTTCGGCAGGGCCTGGAATATTACTGAATCCTATTGTGGAATGAACCGTCGGTATTAAAGCGTCTAATACGCGGTACGGCAACAACCCGAGAACGAACGTAACATAAACATTGCCCAATACATCTGGTGAAAATGGAAATTTCATAGACGATTCGTGTGTTTGTCTGAGTCTTTCCAAATTACAATCCTTCCATAATGCAAGTGGGTGCACAACCATAGAAAATCTGTTACGCGGTGTCCGATCCGGATATGGAAATATGCCGACAGTTGTGAATGCATGAATAACATTCGGAATGATTTGACTTTTACACTCGTATAATTTCTTCATTGATCCTCCCAGACTGGATAACAATATCGACACGACAGAGGTCGAGGTCTTATTCTTCATTTCCTTCAATGCTCTTAAACTCATCGGCCTTGACCAACAAAACTCCTTTGGTCCTGTCAGCATTTTTCCGTGAAATGCATTCTTGTCAAAAAGTGATGATGATCGATAGACAATTTGTGGAAGCATGATGAGTGAGACAAAGCGAGCGAACCAAATATCAGCTCTCGAGACACCTATCAATGGATCCATGGGATCCATGCTGAATTTGAATGGCTTATCTGCAAATAAATAATGACATTAATTATTAGAATCGTAAGTTTCGTCGACCATCCGCCCCGAGGGAAGCTAATTTTTTTATTTTCTGATCGAACCTGAAAGACAGTCATGGAGAATATTCACCATTGATAGACCATCCATTAGTGAGTGATGTATGCGAAATACAATGGAATAGTAAGACTTTCCAGGTTCTCCATTTGAATTAATAAAGTTTGGAACCACAATGATCTCCCAGGGTGATCTGTCCGCGACACTACAGAGGGAATCGTCTTCCAATCTTGCCAAAGCTTCAAATAAAGCCGTTTCTGTCCAATCCCCCATTTCGTCCTTGTGCGCGTGCAATGTTTTGATGTGATCGTTGATCTCAATGGTTTCCAAGCGTTCCCAGCAAGCAAAACCGAAAATATTTCTTAATGTCCGACGAAATCGCTCGTTTTGAAGAATAAGGCGTTCGTAGATTAGCTTTTGAATCTTGGATAAATCTGGTATTCCCTCAACGACGTACAAGTAAGTACACGTTGAGGAGGACGCTGGTCTCTCAAAACTCCAAATAGAATCCAACGGGAGACATAGGAACACGGTAGCGCCATACCGGCATCGGAGATAAATTGACAATCCGATTCTTGTAATAAACATTGGAATCAGAAGAAGTAGAATTAATGGTAAGATAATAATCGTCCCAATCCATGAGAACAACATTACAAAAAGAGTAAAAACAAATTTCGATTTGAATGTGAAATTAATAAGTGCCCAAACTAGTAGGATGATTATCGCACAAGCAAATGGAAGGAGTAAAGGAATTTCCGGAGAATCCCATAAAGTTTGAGGTCCGGAACTTTTGCCTCCTTCTATCGCAACCGTAACGTTCATGTCTATTCAGGAATGTCAACAAATAATCTGGAAGTTTTCGTTAACAACTCAATAAAAATTTGATCAAAATCACACAAAATATTGGTAAAAGAAATTCACATGGCTTAAATCTGAAATGATTTGTGAACTAACGCTAACTCACTTCTAAACTGCCATTGCCGAATTTCGATGTGAAATTGAACTGGAATAATTTTATTATATTTTAATATTTGACCAAAAAATCTGCAGCAGTTTATGAAGCCAGAAAGCAGGCTTATTCCACACTGCGAAAAGAAATGTATTGTATAATAAAATGTGAGCTAATTGAATATTTTCCCGCCAATTAGGAAACAATTGAATGAAGCAGGAAGTAATAGCACATCTCGCGACGTACCTAGACGTTTAAAAAAAATATGGATTTGCGTTAGACTTTTAATTAATTCCCGGCTTCACCACAAAATGTAAGATACTATCTACATAGATCGATAGACCGAGAGATAAACTGGTATCATTGTGTTCCACGACCAGGGTTACAACACAAAATCGAGAGAGTAATATGGAATTACAATTTCACACGTTAGAATTACAATTTCACACATTATACACGAAATTCCATGGGCATGTGAAAAAGTCGTCATTGTAAGATAGAAATCGGTACACAATTGAAATAATTCTTCAGCTTATTTTGAATAACACTAAAATCTTATATAAGTAAATGCCAACGTAAGATGAATTCAAACACATAGTTGGAGATTAACGCGTGCAAAAACGTTGAAATAATGTAAGTTATTGTTGTATATTATTAAGCAAAAATTGTACTCTTTTTTACTTACTAATCGCCGAGCGTCAACCAATCCCACATACTAATTACTCATTTCTGGTAAATTGTTCTATGTTAAATATATTAGAAATAACTGTCATATTTATGTCATACTTTCATAAATTGCGCGGCTTAAATGTAATGGCACTTAGGGCGGAGATCGTGTAGTGGTATACGTCATTTAATTCGGGTTTAAAAGTCATGGGTATAATACTACAATTGCAATTGCAATTCGTCGCATGTTTTGAGTGAGTCGCATGTTTTGAGTGATCCGGTAAAGACGTTTTTTCATCTTGGTGCTAGTCTCACGCCACAATTGAAAGCCTGGGACTTCACAACGTCGCGATCCTTCAGTTATTATAAGGAGCAAAGTAATATTTCCCATCACACGGATTAACGAGGTGTGCTTTAGAGGACCTAATTTTGTTAAATTATGAAACTTACCCTGGTTTGGCCAAATGTTAGCTAAAATCTGATTATCCAAACAGCTCTTGCCAATACGGCCTCTAAGGTCACGAAGTACAACTGAAAGTAGAATTAGTAGGACTGTCTTAACTCTCCCTTCTGTCTCCACTTCTACTCCACTTGACACATTTGTTTTCCTGTTGATGGATAGAAGTGAGGCAGAATAAATGTGACAAGTTGAGGTCTGTGTAGTGAAGATGCAGAGGAATAAGGTAGGGTTGAGACAGGGTGAGTAACGGACGAGCCAGGCGGCGACGGATTGACAAAGTTTACTTTCAGTTGACCTTCATGTCCGTTTTTGTGACCTTAGAGGTCGCATTGGCAAGATTTGTTTGGATAATCAGATTTCAACTAACATTAGGCCTAACTAGTGTAAGTATCATAGTTTGACAAAATTAGCCGCATTAAAGCACCCATCATAATTTTAGACCAACGGAAGCCGTGTATTTCCAGAACGGGGGATAATGAACCGCATTTAAATATTCTATCCTTCATAATTTTAATGTAATTTGACCATATATGTAAAATTATTGAGGTATGAAAATTTTTGAACTTATCAAAATCCTGCACCATTACCCCGGGGGTTTTGAAAATCGGGGTTGTTTTGGAACCTGTGTTAAACCCTTAAACCCGAACCCCATTAACCGCCCACCCCCTGCCCTGCCAATCCTGCTCGACATTCCTGAGGAGTCGGAATGTCGAGGATACCACTCCTTGCATCAGAGAAAATAACTGAATCATCGGTTGTTTTATAACTTTACAAAATAATTTCTCCCAAATAGATTTGCTGAATGGGCATTCTGAAAAATTATTGTTGGTAGTGAAGAATTGCAGTTTGACCGACGTACACAAACATACTAATTATCCATGAAATTGCCATCCATACCAGATGTCGTTGGCACTTACGTAGTACGTCGTTGGATTGTTGCGACACAGTTTCACCTTGCTTAGAACATTCATTTGCAAACAGGGAGATCCGGGGTAATTGAGCAGTTGAAAAATTGCTTTTATCTGCATGTGTCCATAAAATTATATTGCACAGTTCTAAGCATTAATGTTCCCAGAGATGCAATTATCCATACACACTCATTGTACATAACACAACGAACATGCATTGTGTCATACATTCTGCTTATCCTCTGGTTTGTGATGAAATTCAATTAAAGGCAATACGATAAAAGTTATGTCTACATTTTTATATCGAATTAACGACTCTGGTTTGCGCATTTGAGAGGAAAGGAATACCGTAATTCCCCGAACAGTAACCCGGGTTAGTATTTTTTTAGGCTGCCTCGAGACCGGGTTTATATTCGAGACCCGGGGCAAGGTGATACATAGGCTCTTATGGAAGAATGCACTATTTGACCCGGTTAGTATTCGAGACCGGGTTACTATTCGGGACCGGTTTATAATCGGGGATTTACGGTAATTGTATAGGCCATCGACGATTAACTTACGTCGTATGGTGCCGGATAGGACATATAAATTTAGATCCAGGTGTTCCTTACACGTTACTTTTATTACTCTTCAGAGAGATTTCGATGAGGAAATGTTTTGTGACGTGTTCTATTTTATTCGAATTCCGGTTATATAAATAACTAAATATTTCACAGCCAATTGATTGTTAGATATTAATTCTACGGGAAGATAGAACTTATTAAATATAGTGGGTAATAATTCTACCACCGAAGATAATGTGAAAATTAAAAACACGTGGGAAGTGGACTTTGTGAATTAGCCTTCCTGAAAGGTGAAGTATGGGAATTGATTAATTAGAACTCATATGCCGAATAGAACGATATTCTAATAAAACCACAGTCTGTGAAGGTGTAGCCTTTTATATGCATAATATAATTATTGATGGACAATAAAACTGATTGCAAACTAATAACCGGGTCATGATTACCAGTAATGTAATTTGTTGGTGATTGTAACCAGAATTAAAGAATCGGTCAGAGTATAAAAGATTGACAGGACTGGAAATATCCTTCACTAAATAACACCCCAAAATTTGCATTTCTGATCTAATTATATTGTAACTCCTTGCTTCAGAAAATAATCTGTTCAATCATGAATAATAATGAGAACGACATTCCTTCAAGTGTCGCGGAATTTTATAGAAATAGGTCAGTTTTTGTAACTGGGGCGACATGTTTTCTGGGAAAAGCCTTTGTTGAAGAACTTCTACGCCCATGCCCTGAAGTTGAGAAAATCTATTTACTTATGCGACCCAAATCTGGCTCAAACATTACATGCAGACTCAAACAACTGCTTGACGGAACGGTAGGTGTCGAATGTAACATAGCAGTAGGACACTCAATTTTTAATATTATCCTACTACAAGGGGTACCTTTCATAACCTAACGTGATGTCAATGAAATCAACTTGTGACTGTGACTCTTTTACTTGTGTTTCAGTTGTTTGAGACATTGAGGACAACCAATTCGAAGGTTCACGCGAAAGTCATAGCTGTGGCTGGTGATATCGGTCAACCATGTCTGGGATTATCTGAAGATGACCAAAATCTGTTGACTCAACATGTTTCAGTCGTGATACACTCAGCTGCCACCGTAAAATTTGACGAGAACCTGAAATGGGCAATGAATCTCAATTTCCACGGGACAGAACGTGTGACTGAACTTTGTAAACGAATGAAGAATTTAGAGGTTGGAGTAAATCGAAAGACTGAATTACTAGTTTAATTTAAAAACAGAGATTTTTTGGGAGTCAATTTACCTGAAATGGGTTTACGACGCAATATTGTTGAGTTATGTACTGATACAATTTGATTTTTTGCGTCATTAGGCTTTGATTCATGTCTCAACGGCTTATGCTCACTGTGAGCGACAAGAAATAAACGAGACAATATATCCTGGTAAGGTCGACCCGAGAATATTTGTCAAGCGTCTGGAATCCTTGTCAGAAACTGAAGCAGAGGCACTAAAACCAGAGTAACGAAATTTACCGCAATTGATAATCAATTTTATAGTGTGAATCATGTGATATACTTTTTAGAATAATCGGGGGCAAACCCAACACCTATACATTTACAAAAGCTTTGGCTGACACCATTCTTGGTGAAGCGAGTTTTGTTCTGCCAATAACAATTACTCGACCATCAATTGGTAAATATATTTTATGATGCGTTGATGATGATTGATTTAAAACCAACAAAGTGTTGAAGTATTTGGTACTTTTTCAGTGACAGCAACATGGAAAGAACCTATGCCTGGTTTTGTTGACAATATAAATGGTCCTACCGGTGTTGGTGCCGCGATTGGAGCAGGAGTACTTTGAACATTCCTGTGTCGTCCAGAAGTAGCAGTCGATTATATACCATTGGATATAACGGCCAATCTAATAATTTCCTCGGCTTGGGCGACGGGAACTTTAAATATGTCAAATAAGTAAGGAAGTCTTAGCAGATTCTAAAAAGTCTGAAATTACTAATATATCGTTAATGTTAAAGCAGAAAGAAAGGGATAGAAGTCTACAACCGTTGTACGGGAGCAAAGAAACCTTTTCTCTGTGGCAACCTAATACGTTCCATCAACAATCGACCCGTCGAGTAATGTCTTATGGACGCCAAAATGTTCAATCACATAAAACAGATTATATCATGCCATTGACGACTTCATCTGGCATTATTTTCCATTCGCGTGCGCTGATATTTTTACCAAATTGTGCCGTCAAAAACCAAGGTAAGTAATCGCAATATTTACATTCGACTTACAGCAAATGTTGAATGACAAAAAAATTTCTCCTGGTTTCCAAAGCCGATCAACGAAAACTCTAATGTTAATTTTCAACAAGTTGAATGAGTCCAGTAATTCAACCCGAAAAACTAACTCACTCGGAAATGTGTCGGTGGTGATGGATGTTGAGTTGTATGTCTGTCTGTCTGTGTGACTGACTTTCTGTGTTACTAAAAAACGTAACTGAATTGTGTATTAATTGTGCGAATCTATGTGTACCTAGTCAATTAGTCGGTGTACACCGTTTGCGAGAATTCACTGTCTAAGAATATTCAGTTTTTATTAGTTACTGCTCAAATTACAAAATGTGATTCTTTAGTTTTTACAACAAAATGACGAGCATTGTGGCCGACAAGAAGTGCAGAATGAGAACGGAAATTGGAATGGGAGCGTGTTTGAGCTCTGCTATGCCATGCAGTGACGCCAAGCCCCTCTTTTTGGTTTTTGCATACCTTTCCAGAACAACGCTATACGCAAGAGCCTGGTCGACATGCATTGCATTTGCATTCCTCACACGCCCTCCCAAACTCAAAAGAGCGTTACTTAGAGAAAGGAAGGAGGGAATATTACTTGTCCCTTTCCCGTTCGTATAAACTACTATCAAAGTACATGGGGAGATTTGAGTCATACATAAAACACTTATGAAAACAATAATAATAATAATGCAAGAATTGATATTCGACCAATGACCTTTTGACATTAAGTGCCATAATTTCTATTTTGTATATACATTAGTAAACATGTGTGTTTATGAACATAAATGGTTTAATGTTATTATTTCTTTCATTGTTATTCTGTATTAATGTATGTCCGAGTCATAAAAGATAGGCGTGTAGCGCCACCATGCAGTGGTTAATGTTATGAGTGAAAGTGCCGTGTCATCTGCCACGAAACAACAGTCATCCGTACTGACAAGCCATGCGGACCACCGCACTGTACTTTTCTCCCACTCAATTCAAGTCAATTCACAATTCTCATCACTAGCAATCTAAAATCTGTTCAAAACACATGTACGTGTCCGCAGACATTTTGTAATAGTCAATTCTGGTAAAAACGTGACTAATAATAAAGTTCCGATTAAGTTCATTTGAGAGTTTACGGTCTTTTATTGATTAGCCAGCGTCGCCAAAAAACCAAACAAAACACTTCGGAATTTAATGGTTTAAAACCCAACAATGTGTGCTATATTTATGTGAGATATTTAGAAGAACTGAGCTGTCGATCGTTCACAAAACCCGTGTCGCGTAGGGTGATCTCAGTTTCTTTCACTTCACGTTCACATTCACTCATTATAATAGAAAGCGATAATTGTTAAATTGTAAACTGATATTTGACCGCAAAAATAAATGGCCTGCTCGGTTATACTTGTTATACCCGCTCTGCTATGCCCGCAAATATATTTCTTTCCGTTGTCTTTATTGTTAAACAGGATGCTACGAATTCGTCGTAAAGTGAAATCAATGATGGATGCCTTTGAATATTTTGCATCACGCGAGTGGAACCTCAAAACGGACAATATGGCAACGTTGTGCAATATGTTATCCCCGAAGGATAAGATTTTGTTTAATTGTGATGTCAAAACAATTAAGTGGGAAGATTACCTTCACTCATATATGTCGGGCATTCGATCTCATATTCTAAAGGAAGACGTCGACACACTTCCGGCAGCGCGTCGGACATCTGAAACGGTAGCCATTACATAAATAACAATTTGACATGTGGAGCAACGTTTTAATTTGTTCCGCTCTGCTTCCAAAATTCAATTGGTTTACAATATCTTTCAATTGACAGCATTCCTTACGCTCCTGTTATTTTTCTGGGGATACATCATGTAATGAAAGTTTTTCGTCGAACGTTATACTTACTAAGCCAATACTTGTGAATACAACCTGTGCCCCCAAGCTTTTGGAAAATTTAAATTCGTTTGGAGCGAACGCTACACAATTTTTTTAAAACATTCAGCGACTTACAGAATTATGAATTAAACTTTTGCGTGTGCTTGTCCGCACGATTTATTGAAATATTAAGTGAAATATTATTAATGAATGCCTGAACACCTGGTTATGTGGACGCAACATGCAAAGAAGGAAATATTTCCTGAATTATTGAACAAACAATATTTCATCCTCATTTGACTGCATTATAAGGCTGCCAGTAGTGTAAAATAAATATATAAGAAACCAGTCACCCCACCTCTGCAGGAACTCCACAATTATTTATTTGCTATTCCATTTGAAATGTTTTCCTTGCCCGGACAACTTTCCTAACTGAAACTTTTACTGCTAATTAATTCAACTTCAAGCTAAAATAGTCATTAACCAGGGGATATCATAAATTAATAATTATATGAGTACGGGAATCGCATATATTTTTTGGTCACGCAATGAACGTCAAGACGACACGTCTACTTGACAAACATATTGGACACATTTTAGTTTTCATTATTATAGCCATAACCGTTAACCAGAAGAAATAAAGTACCAAAGTAAAAGGCAATGACAGCTTTCCACGCGACAGTGTATTGCTCTTACGTGGAAATAGAGGGAAATGAGTCGTAGTAGTCCGTGGAAACTTGGAACAACACTATGGACACTGACCAAGGTATTCTTGCAAAAGTTCCAGGCAAAAATTTCATTTTGCTCTTGAAAGTGCTACAATCCATGGTTAGTAAAATTTTCAAGGATTTTTGAACGTTTTTGCACTCAATTCAAATTTGCGAATACTTCAAGATTCCAAGAGCTATTTCTAGTTGGTATATTAAAACCATGAAAATCTGAAAAAAATTTGTAATCTGTAAGAAAACTGCTTTACCTTCCGTTAATTGGTTATATTGAAATTGTCACAGAAGATGACGAAGCTGGCGGAGAAGCTGGAAATCAAGTATGCGAGTCAAAATGCGATTGAGCCGGTCGTAGCAACTCCTGATGACCTCGTACTAATCGACTTGGAGCATACCAACATTCGGGGCCGCGGCCGTGCCGTGCGACGTGTACGATAACAGACAACATACAAAATTCTAAGTCTTCAGTTTTTCTGCCTATTTTGAACAGTATTAAAAAATTAAATTTGAAATAATTTTACAACAATCGACACGAGGCGATTTTTTATTACGCGTTCGGGCTCTTTTTCTTCAAACCAGTATGACCTTTAATGGTATTCCTGACCATAAGCTGTCCCAGACCATCCGAAGTAAGGAAATCCTGTCAGGTACTTAACATTTAAAATACAAGACACGACTAGAGAAGACTTTCGACAATACATATTCTCAGATTTTATTACCATTAAGCCAACTTATATCGATAAAACTTACTCCCTAGGTAGTAAGCTCATACTTTCCAAACCAACAAAAGTGGATTACTTATATAAAAATGGCCAAGGGGTCTTAGCCTCTCTCGGGGTGGGTCGTTCGTCGGTTAAATCGAATTATGAACTTACGTAGTATAATAATAGTTTTCTATTATTTTCTGAATTCTGAATGAGAATGGAATTCTGAAGTAATTCTGAATGAGAATCACGATCATATACAATTTCAAACATGCCGTTTCTACCCGGGTCATTCGGCGCCAACGCCAACTCAAAAGTATGAAGTGCGACTGTTCAATGTCTCAAAATTTAGCCAAAATTTTATTCAACAAATCTTGCGTTGGCCTTGTTCCACCTCCACTTGCATCAACTCCCAAATATTTCAAATTAGGAAACGTATTCAAAGCGAACTCCGTCAACTTAGTCAAGTCAAATTCACAATTGGTCAAATGCACTCCTTCTAAAGTGGGATACTTATTAGGAGCTCTGGTAGATGACAAAGACGCATGTTCCAAGGAATTGTGCTTCAATTGTTTGTAATTCAATAATTCAATGAAGTCAAGATTTCCCGGCATTCTCGAATATTCCAGCGATGTC
>JAQGCA010002656.1:0-13396 GCA_034698945.1 Protaphorura quadriocellata | reverse complement strand
GTCCAGGAGCAAGATTTCGGAAAAAAATGAAGTCACAAAAGGCTTGTCTGCCTCCATCGAACATTGACACTTGTCCAATCTGTCGGACGATTCGAAATTAATACTACTCCATTTTCAGACGTGCCTGGAAATGGAAATAACTACAATTCAATGTGTAGTGACGGCCACGAATCCTGCATTAACTGAGCGCCTTGCCTTTGTAGCTGAGTTTCGTAGCGTGTGCTCGCCAGCCCTACGACGCTGGTTCAATTCCCGGTCAATTCAATGCGGGGCGTGGTCACCTTCAGACTTTGAGTGAGGTAAGAATCCTGTAGTGCAAATCTTCACCTTATCACATGTATGTGCGAATGCGTTTTCGGACACCTAACATATTTAAAACCGGAAAAGGTCATGTCATCAATGACCAGAATCAAACATAGAGAATATTTATATTTTCTGACAAAGAGTGCTTATTCCGGGACTGCTAGTCCTTATCAAGATATTGCTAAAATAAATTAAAGTGCCGCACATTCAAGATCGGTTTCATCGTGACGACCTTTGACCTATGGTTTAATCGGTAAAAAAACATAACTTGCCCGACTTGCCCCTTTTTGGTAATATTTGTTTGTATTCGATTTACAAACACTTTAAGTTGATATTCGAAGATTCCATCACACAATCAATCCTGTTGACTACATGTTGACCTTTGACCTCTATGCTTTGACCTGCTATAATGGTGATCTCCCATGTAGTGCGGTACCAATAAATATCATTTAGAGGTGCAGTGAAGAAAGTTAATTGCGCAATGCTCACCCAAACCAAGCTTTAGCTATTTCTTTCTATCTATAATAAAACGGTGCGCATGTTCACTTAGTCGAAATAACAAACCCTTAGTTTTTAGCCCCGAATCATCCGAGTGTGCGTCCGATTGGTTTTTACTTATCGTGCCCATTTGGAATCACAAATTTCGGTGACTCGTGGGAATTGTATGGGTAAATTGAACTTGAGTGATAAGCCACCGCCAAACATGAAGTTCAATGTGTTCATTATTATTCGGCCATGGAGTCATTACTGGGCGAATAAATCAGCAATTTTTTATATCTCACGCTTGCGCTTATCTGTGGCATAATCCACCAGATCAGAAGCTCCACAGGCGATGTCATATTTTGTCGAACCTCAAATGGTACATTGCAAGTAAGATTTTAGAATTTCCGGTCGAAAGAAAAGTATGCCATACCGGTATCCATGAATGTGCCCAGTGTGAAGGGAAAAATCAGTACCACGGATCCTGCGCATCAAGGACAGCGGGATATCTGCGCGCCAAACCTGATTCAGTAGACAACTATTAGGATAAATAGTATCCTGGCTTCTAGTTTGTAGCACTACTCGGACTAATCAGACCGAACGGAGGGAGATGACAAGGTACCCAGTTGTGTTATTCGTTATCATTTTTTATCAGTAATTTAATACAAAGTCACGCATCCGCCTGCCCCAGCTACCCGCAACTTATGCGTCATTGCAAAAATGATAAAAAAAAATTCCCAAAAGTTTTGAGTTAATTCTTCTGGCAATTTAGACGTACGGGGAATTTTGTTTTTATTTCGCGAAAAATAAATATGACAACAAGCAATCGTAATCAGCAAAAAAAAAAACACCAAAGAACTGCGTGATCGAATGAATCAGTCAAATGCCAAAGTTTTTCGTCACCACAATTGCAAGTTAACAGTAAAGAGTAATTGAGAAGACAAGTACAAAGTACAACTATGTATTACCAATGAAAGCGACCACAGATAGACAAGAAGTAAAAGTTGTTGGTCCTTGTGGGTTAATCCAATTGATTTTAAATACAACGACGCCATTACTACCCCAGGTATTATCACGTATTCAATGGCACTCAGACAGTCGTAAATATGAGTGGTCACTTTTAAAGTCTGGTTCCCAAGTTGAACAGGTTGTTTACTAATGCATTTCCGGTAAATGTAAAACAAGTTCTGTGAGGGTGAAGACCGCAGTATTTGATGGGAATAAAATAAACCACTGATTTCGATTAATTGTTAGGTGAACGTTTTCTAAACACCAATTGTTGTAGACAAAGATCAATTCCCACAACTTTTACTATAACGTTTTCACTGTTTCAACCCAGACAATAGTAAGATATACAGCAGGTTACCTACTTCGACATTACTGAAGGTAATGGGTTCGGGAAGAGTCATTATAACGTACAAATTATCAGCTCTACGCTAGACGCGTTTGATAGGGGTCACATTTGCATGGGTCATCAGCACAAAAACTATTGTGCGCCGAAAAATTTTCTCCACAAAATGTATCACTCACATTTGTCTGGACATCACAAGTTGTGGGAAGGACACTTAGGGTAGTGAACGTCTGACGTATTCTACTGCATTGCTCTTGGTTCAATTCCTGGTGAAATTACTTTCTAGTCATGCAGTATACGTAGTTTGATGCTCGTAAGGACCTCACAGACAGTGATTTTATTATCTATGTCAATGTCAATGGGAACAGATTATTTAGCGAATGCTAGTTATTTCGGCTAAAGAGATCGTTGACCTTACAATTTATTTATTAAATGTACATCTCACTGTTTTCTATACACAAACGCTAATAGTACGTCTGTCTGGGATTATAGGAGAAGATGATGTCCCGATGAGTTTTGAACTACTACTACTACTACTACTACTACTATACCAGGCTAACTGAGGGCAAGGATTATAAAGAGTAACAACGTTTGTGGTCTCATTAGTCTCGCTAATCAACCTGTCAATGCAAATTTCTCCAGGAAAATTTCCACTTTCTATTCTGCTCTATGATACGAAAGTGATTGTAGAAAGTGCAAAAACAATTGAGGTGTGCACCAACCTCTAATCGATAATTCTTATTTTCGTTACCGCAAAATTAAAGTGCATCTGTAAAAGCGTACTAATTAATGATGTCAGTTTATCAACATAGTAGTACAAGTAGCCCCTTTCCTCCTCAGCTGTGTTGAGGGTTCGAACCATCGAACAGACTATGTTTGGTGGTTGATTTAAATAAGCTCTTCTAAACTGGAGTTCTTTTATGATTAAATGTAGAGTAGAGCCAACCCAATGTCAGTGAAAAATCCTCAGATGCCTATGACTATGCCTAACGGCGAATGAATGAATGAAAAATAATGAAAGTGTTAATGCACTAATTGTAATTGAACGGAGGACTGAAATCAAATGTAATCGTCATCGGCAATTGAAAATTCACGAGGAACTACAAATGTTTCATTTTTGCAAATCATAAATATTTCTGACACTATCGTTTATTATCAAAATGTAAACGAATCGCGCTTGACCACGATTACGAATGATATCCCTCTTGGGGTATCAGCCAAAGCCAAGAGTCAAGTTTTAATTGGCTAATGCGGCTATGTGGAATGTAATCCGTGATATTACTTGAATGAAAAACAGAGGACTTTGTTCACTTTGAACACGAGGTGGAACAACAATAATATTTGTTTAATATTTCAGTCTCTAGTTCCCTGTTTACAATCTATTACATAAGCCAGGAGGAATTCAAGATAAATTGGATTACACATTTTCTGTCAAATTCAATTGTTTGTTAAACTGAGGATAGGCCATTGAACTGATTTTCAAAACAATTTGTGATTCTTGAAACTATGTCAGCGGGAAAACAACAGAGCAAGGAAATACGAGATATGATAAATGCAAATAAACATTTTGGGAAAGTTTTTTCCACACAGCGGTGCTAACATACCAATGAAATGACGTTACCAGTTTTTGGAGTGCGTGCTAATATTTGTTAGAAATGGTTATTAAGTTAAACAAGGTCTAATACATGGCCTGGAAATGAAATCAGAATGCAAACATTCAAACACAGTCGAAGCCGAAAGATTTCACTTTTTTAGTATCATACGTGCCTAAATTGTATCGTGTATGTTGCTACGGACTGTATGTGCCGAGCATACCATAGAGCCCAATGAGTAAACTCATGTGGTAAGGTCCTTTGGCAACTCATGACAGACTAACATAATCCCCTCTGTAGGAGAGGTCACGGGCTAAAGGTCAACCGCGTACTACAGGGTGGACCTTACTTTCTTCTGCCTCTAAACGTAATATCCATCTAAATTACGTCAGACGCTGTACAAAATGTATATCTCCACTTCTCTCCGGCTGCCCCAAATTACTAGACTGTAGAGGGAACGAAATTTTATGAACCACCTTGTATGTGAATCCATTCCAATGAAGGAGGCACATGTCCGATCAGGTAAGCTTTGTACTAGGTGTAGCTTTGAACTATTAAACGCCGCCACTCAGGTAGGGCATCCAAACCTGTTGAAAACCGGTTTAATGGTAAACTGTTTTTGCATTATGAGATAGCCATAGGGGAACGGGTTTTTCAAATCGCTTCTAATTAACTTCCAATACATTTCAAGGCTGGGCAAAATATTATTTTGAAATACACGGAAAACAGTGTATGCGTTTTTGTATTTTCAGCGACGGAATTGCGACAGATTAAGACCACAATGGCTTTTTGTCTATTGCAACAAGAAGCCAGATTCGGGGGATTTTCATTGAATATTTTGAAATACACGGACAAGAGAGTATGCATTTTAGTATTTTCAGTGACGGAAATGCAGACAAATTAAAACCACAACGGATTTTCGTCTATTGCGACAAGAATCGGGGCATTTGCATTGGTAACACCATAAAGCATTCAGCAGTTCTGGTTGCCGAAAATAAAAGCGTGCGTGGAGCAACAAAAATTAAAATTAAGAACAAACATAGAAATGTCGTAGTTGAAAATTAGCAGAAAATAATGACAAAGCATCATCAGGCATTTCGGTACAGAAAGATGCATTTGAAAAATATCTTGACGATGATTTCTCCCGGCAATTGGGGCGCAATTACAGGGTGTTTTTTTTATCTCTCAGACTAGTTTGAAGTCGGGGTGTCGTCAACTCAATTAAATATTTGTTAACGTAAGTGCAATTTGTGAAAATTCGGAATTCGGAAAAAATTTAAAATCCAATAAATTCGGAATTTCTCAAAAATATACTCGTATAAAATTAAAAATGTCTCAAAGATTAAAATACAAAATTTAAAAGAATATCAAAATTTCGAAAAAAATAAAAATTCAGAAAAAAATATTTTCAAACCTATTTCATAAAAAATATGTCTTTTAAAATTTTTGATTTCATCTTTTTTAATTTTATTTTTCAATTCAAATTTTATATTTTTTGAGAAATTCTGATTTTAATATTTTTTTTGGATTTTTTTTCAATTTTCCAGAATTCTAAATTTTCATTAATTTAATTGCATTGACACGTTAACAAATATTTGAGTCGACGACGCGCCAAGTTCAAAATAGTTTGAGAAGTAAAAAACACCCTGTAGTTTTATAATCTAACCTTAACTAAAATTGTCCAGAAACCACCGCGTTTGCGTACACGGGTTTGCGCGACGGGTGTGCCTGAGGGTGCGCTGCACCCGGGCCGGGAACCGGAGGGGCCGGGACGGCCCCAATAAATTCGATAAAAGAATTCAATTAAAAGGCTAACTAAAGTAGTTGCTATAAATTAAAATTCCATAATCACATAACTTACAAGGTGAATGAAGGTTAGCAATTAATTTAGAAACCATTGAATGCAAACAAATTGGAAATATTTAGATCTGAGTCTCTGGACAACTGGATTGCGTACTGTGGATCAGTCGATCATCAGATTTGATTAATTGATTCTGACCTAACACTTACTTACTTACACTTACAAGTTAGTGCCTTGGAAAACGTGATGTACAATTTGAGGATTGACAATTTATTCAAAAATTTTAAAATGAAATTAACTTCTAATATATTGAATCTTGAATGGATTCATAAAAATGTTTAGCTGTTAATTATTGTTGTGAATGTATTTCGCGAGTGAAACCGTAATGCTGCGAATAAGACAGTATAATCCTGCTTTTGTTGCTTGCAAAATGTCTCAGTGAAACTTTTGTGCACATTGAATTGATTGAATTATCTCTAGCCAATGAGGAAACTATTTGACGTGGTTCTCTTGAATTTTGCTCAAACTCTATTTTCTGAAAAACTTTTGCCCCAAACTCTTAAAAAGGTAACTGGCCCACGGCGACGCTCTAAACTCGATTATTAGAACTTCTCGGAATTTCTAAATTAAGTGAAAGAGGAGTCTGTGTTCTCAATATTTTGGCATGCGATATCCCATGGAACTTTCCCTAAAAACTGTTCTCATGATTCAAATTTCTTCAAAAATCTCAAAGAAATTGTTTTTGGAAACTCTGAAATGTTTAAAATAATTTAGCAGATGAAAATGATTTTCTTTCCATATCTGATTGCAGTTTGGCAAGAAAATAGTTTTACTTAACAAATTCTCGTTTAAATTTTTTAACAGAAAGTTAAAAGTCATGTTTTGTGTGCTGCCATTAGCTAATAATTTAGGGTTTGGGGCAAAAATGATCTACTAGAATAAAAAGTTTGGGCGAAGTCGGAGAGAACCACGTCGAATAGTTTCATTTTTAACTAAGTTGGGGCCGGGACACATCGCCTCACACCCGGGCCGGGACACATCGCCTCACACCCGGGCCGGGACTCCGGTCGCGCCGGCACTGCACGTAACACATATTGGGAGTTGCAGCAATGATAATAGGGAAGCGCGACGTTGAATTTATGGTGCTCTTGAATGCGAATTTTCGCTATTTTGTATTCTACTGTACATATAAGGAGCCATTTTAATCTTCCATTGTGACCTTCAGCTGTAACATTCCATTGTAACCTCCTTCCAAGATAATTTCGTTCCAAAATAAAGAAAAAAATTAGGAAAAATACTTACAACCAAAACGGGAAAAGATGGCGCTTTAAAAGAGTCAGAGAATCGGACATCCGTTTTTGCTAGATACAGTTAGGTTGTGTAGGTAAAGCCCTAGTGAGAAAGCAGGTTCCCTCAAGAGGGGTCCTAGTCCTGGGGCAGAGCCCCGCCGAGGTTCGCGCCCCGGCAGGCTTGATAGGCCGAGCCCATCATTAAAGCAGTTTTAGTAAACCTGGCCTTCCTAAACATGTATCTCAATGGGTGGCTATGCGCCCCCAACTCCCATCGGGACGCTTTCTCGAACCTTCTCTGACGCAGGGCCCTGGAGGGGGATTGGTCCGTTCTCCTAACCATCTAGGGTTCGGCTTACCTAACCTAACTGTATGTAACAGCGGATGACCTTTTTTCTCTATCTTTTAAAGCGCCATCCTACTTTTTATTTTTTCCCCGTAGAGGTCGAACGTGAGTCTCCAGTCCCGTATATAGAAAGCCGCGAGAGGTTAAAAGGGAACGTCACAAAGTCACAATGGCGCTTCTAGACCGTGAATTACACATCATCACCTGAAACCTAACTTTCGCCGGCCACTACTTCCGGGCGCTCGTAACCAATGTGTCTATTCTAGTGCATCCACAGTTCCGGTGAGTAAGGAAAAGAACTTCTATTTGCAAGAAAAGCCAGACAGAAACAGGTTTTTTGAACAAGCAAAGGAGAAGGGGGTTCACTCAAGCCGTGAAAATGTCGGCACGTAAACCCTATCGAAATCCGGAATCGTGTACCCTAGCAATAGGTCAGTGAATAAAATTATACTATATCCCATTGCACGAATTCACGTATACACGTATAGTCACGCCCCGATAACCTAACAATATTCTCTAACCTTGATAAACTACAAGACCAGATGGCTACCAGACGTCCCGGTTTATCCGGGATTGTCCCGGTTTTGGATGCCCGTCCCGGCGTCCAGAAAATATCCCGGCTTTGAAAAATGTATCGCCGAAGTCAAGGTTCGTAAGGACGGGAGAAACGACTTTTTATAGCTACTACCCCCGTCATGAGAATAATATGAAGGTAGTATTTCGTCGCGATTTGTCTTGTTTGCATTTTCTTATATTATCCTGCTAACGAAACTTACAAAATTCTATAATGATATATGCACTTCTTAAAAAACTAGTTTTAAATGCAGCCTATATTGAACGTCTTTAGATTTTTTGCCTCTTGCGGCCGCTCCGCGGGAGCCGCGCTATCGGCGGCGGGCGTCCGGTGCTTCCATCCATGCCACCAATTCGGTGAACAAGAATAGGTTCGCAAAGTAATTGAGTGTAGATAAAATTATATTTCCGGGGCGTCCCGGCTTGTCGTTTCGGAAAAATGATAGACCTAAAGAGTTTCGGAAGGAAACTGCACTGCGATTGCTTAAAACCCCGTCGTCGTGAAATATCCTGTGTCGATCCCTAATGACCAGTGTTGGTCACAAACCCGAAGTTTCGAATCGGCGCCAACAGAAAGTCGGAGGGACCCCAAAGGTATATCTACAGATAACCGTTAAAATTCGGAGCCATCGTATTCCCATTTTGGTAGTATCCTTTCGGGTCGGGTGCTTAACGAACATACTACAGGGTGTTTATTATCTCTCAGACTACTTTGAAACTTTTTTTTGAAATTTTAATATTTTAAGATTTCGAAATTTATTTATTTTGTGAAATTTTGAACTTGACATTTTTTTTCGAATTTAAAAAAAATTGTGCATCGACGTCAACAAATATTTAATTGAGTTAGCGACGCCCAAAGTTTCAAAGTAGTCTGAGAGATAATAAACACCCTGTATAGTTCCGGTTCCGGGAAATTCCGGAAAGTCTCCTCTAATACCGAAAAATTGTACCCTAGTCCACTCTGAGTAGTAAGTTCTAATTTTTGTAGACGTAACGAGTTAAGAAAAGATCTAACATAAAAATTTAAAGAAAGATAAGATTAAGCACGCAGCAAAATATATTACTCCTGCTCAATTCTGGCACGTGGAACTTAATCTTGTTTATATTAAACAACAAACATTGAAGCAAGAAAGGGATAGGCAGTGATTTTTAAAACTAAACGTAAAGGTGACTAAAGTTGACTTATATTCCTACCAAGTAATTTCAACACTTATACGTGCATGTCTCAAGGCTACGGAAAATTAAATGGGTATTTCAGCAAAGGAAGTTGTTCAAATCAAGGTTACTTGGACAGCCTTGTATCCTTTTCACTAGTGCATTCGGCTTCTAATTTACCAGCAGTTTTTCAAAACTAACCTCGTAAATTGAGTAAAATGTGACTAGTTAACACGCAATACATAGTCACAGTCTATAAATGCTAGGAGAATAATGATAATAATCTAGTCGAACGAAACTTCACTATTAAGACCATCAACGGAAGTACGTATAGGAAATTAGTTTAGTAATTAGGGATACCATTAAAATAGATTCTACTGTGTATCGGCACCTAGTACTGAACCATACCTTGAATGAATGAAAGGGAACAGGAATCGAACCGGTGAAATTATGGAATAAGTCAGACTCTCATTGCACTGCACAAATCATACGTATAAGCTTTCAGAGACGTTTTTTAATGCTCAAGCGATCGCAGTATTTAAGATTATGGTGTCAGGCAGCACACGAGTACTGTAACCTGCTTCAGCTCATAACCAAACAGACGTTGGGACGAGCTCACGCACGTGTACAATAAATTAAATAGAGTAACGTAATGATAAGAAATAAGTACAGGAAGCGCAAGTCATGTTAATCCCGATAATTCAAGATAACGGAAGGCAGACATATTTCCCGTCAGTACTAAGCAAACAGTAAATGCCCTATTCTGTCTGTAAAAGGGCAATGACATTACGAGAGTTACCACGTGGTAAAACTATACTCTATACTAGTAGATTCCATAGCCCGAGGATTGTTTGTCTGTCACAGCGGACTTCCTCTCACTATACCCCGGGCGCTCCAGTGAAAGGTAAATCGGATTAATTCCCGTCGGGTACGATTTCGAAGTGGGGTCCCTCCAAGTACAAAAGCCCGAATCATGCCAATACGAAAGTTGTTTGGTCACTCCTACGAAAAATTCTGGTCAGCCGCCCGAAGCAGCAAAAATCCAATAGGCCTCGTACAGCTCACAGGGGCGCCACTGTTTTTCTCATTTCCAAGGATATGATTCTGTCTTTCACTTCTCTCACATAAACGAAGAATAACATTAGGTACTTTTTTAAGTGGCTGGAAACCTAGTTAGAACTTCATTCAAACAATCCGATCCATTTGTTTCACTAAATTTGGCCTATTAATTTATTAATAATCTTTGTCAGATGGACTAAACATTCTCCGATTTGATTTTAAACTGGGATTTTTTAAAAGTGAAAGTGTTTTCCCATTATGAGCAGGGGGATAGAAATCTCTCCCAACCGTGACGTTCCCGCCCTACACCAGTCTGGGTTTTTGGCGCTGACCTTTTAGCCTGCACGAGGGCTATACTTGATCTGTCTCCATTACAGCAGAGTGTTTCTCAAAAGACTTCCTTCAATATTCCCTATATTCCAAGTGGATTCTCACCTACTCTGAATAATACTGCACTGTACCAATAAAATATTCACAGAACCCCGGTCTATGCTTGTGTCATTGCCAGATTGCTTACATGGATGCACCTCCTCAATTCTCGAACTCGGATTTTTTAGTATTGTAGCTTCAAAGTACGACATTCACGTTTAGCTTCAACCCACTCGTGCAATGGGCCTATTGGTTGCTTAGTAGGGATGGTCTAGATGGCTTATTGTCCCTTATTGTTCCCCTAGACCTACTTCTTAACATACATACATTAGGTATAACCCACTGCCCTCTAGCGTACAATAATAGAGATGGTGGTATTAAGTGGTTAATGTAGAAAATTCGTTCGCCATCATTTCGCGAATGCGGACACTCCCCCATCCCCGGTTACGTTGTACGGGAATGATTGGTGCAAACACCTCAAGGTCAATGTCCTGGAATGAGTATAACGTATTTCCAAAAATGAACACAGATGGCGCTACGGTAGCAAGGCCTGACAATATTTATTGTACGTTCAAAAACAATATGCCGGATTTTTTTGGGTAGCATAGCAACGAAAAGCACCGATGGGGTATTTATATACACTGGCATGTATTATTTCCATGAAAAAATAAGGACGACGAAAAAGATCCAGCACATTGTTTTTGAACGTACACTAGCGATACACAGCAAAAGGCAGCCCAGTTTTCCTTGCACATGAATTAATGAATGAGATGACCACCACACCAACTTACAGCATGTACTCTCCTCCCCACGTTGTAGAATTGCACATAAATACAAAACAGACTTTCTCTCATTTTTACCGGCAACGGGCAACCAAGCTTTTGCTTTCATATTTCTCCTTTATTACTTTGCTTTTACAATTTTCACATTAACCAAAAGAAATCAATAAATACCGTAAATGACTTCTTAGAAGCCCGTGGTTGTACTCATTAATTCGGAAATGTCGATGAGCAAAAACTGAAAAACTTCCACCATTTTCCCCGTAAGGTTGAATGGAGAAAGTGGGTGAAAGTCCCGGGTTCCATTTGAACCCGAGATTAAATACGGCACCCGGCTTCTAATAGGCCATTAAGGTACTATTCCAATCTCAACAAAATTAAGGAATCATTTTCAAAAATACTTACTACTTCTCGCACTTCTTCCGCTCATTTGAACCATTGACAAAATTTTAATTTGTCAGTGGTTATTCCCCTTTAAAACTTTCACTTTGTATCCTTCCAAACTCACAATTAATTTCTCAAGTGTAAATTACCCTTAGGTAGGTATAATTCGAAATCCACTCTTGAAAGTGTAAAATCCACAGTAATCCCTCATTATCATCATCGCATTTAAATTCAAGTCCATCATTTCTGACGTCATAATTTTTTCCCGCGATCACTGCTATCCGCCATCAAAGTCAATTAGAGTTGAAGTTTAAAAAAAAACGTTTCCAAAGAAATTCCCGCGCTCACTCAAAATTGGAATTAAAATCTGCTACAGTACACATCCATTGTGATTAAACTTTAATTGAACGCAAGATTTAGTTCCACTGTTCCAGTAACATGGGGCAGTATTTAGTCACCCCTGACCGTTTGTTGTTTTTCGCGGGTTCATTACATCTACGTGGTTGAGTTAATCTGACGTACGTACGTACACATAGTCATATGTACCTATCTTAATTCCAACTCTCACGTCACAATTCCACCAGAGAATACACCCAACGTGTACAGAACTGGCTCTATGTAAAATTACTACTATTCAAACCTTTCAACTTGTTCCAAGTTTTTTAAGGTTCTTTTTCCCTATACAGAGTGGGTTACAATACATGTTCCCACGAACGTGGATGAAATGAAAGTGAGGTTCACGCAAGACGAGGGGCGGGTTTGGACATTCTCAAAGTATATATCGTCGTCAAATACATTTTACCAGCCAACCCCGCCACCAACAACCAACCTAATGGGAAAAATCTATATTCCTCGTCGGTCCCAAGCATTTTATGACTACTACCACTACAGAATTAAATTCTATGTACATACATACGTTTAACACTGGGGGGAAGTTGTTGTAGAGGAAAAATGATGAGGATAACCCATTCAGTTGTTTGGAAACCCCAGAACCATTTCTACCCTTTGGGGTTCAAGTAATTTAGAAGAAGGTTGTCTGAAAATAATGGAATATAATAATGCCAAGCCAATCTCCCCTTTCAGTCTCTCTTCAAGTGTTTGAGTAGTTGTTGGAAATATTGTAAAAGCCCACAGGGATTATACCATCCACTATGTATATGAGCTGATATTTGAGCGCGACACGAGAGAAACACGATTTTACTATTATCGTCTCAAATTGTAGACATTATATGTACATGCTATATTATCACATCTCAAACGGCATTCCTGTATGATTAGTGTGAAAGAATTTATGGCATAGGGAATTGAACCTGGCATTGAATGGATTTCTAAAACAAATAATTGAATGTGTTATTTCCGTAACAATAAATTGTATGACTTATGAATATGGTGCATGGAAAAGCTTTTAAATTATTCACCTAGTATGGGTTGGATTTGGTCGGGGGTGCTAAGTTGGGCGTCTGGGTTTGGGTAGATAAATCGCCTGAGGTTGTACCTAAACTGATATGTAGAATGTCGCTTCGCTAGACAATGACGAATAACGAATGACTCAGTAGAAATACCACAAATATCTAAAAGTAGAAGGCCACAGGCCACGCATATTAAAAACAGGCTAAAATCAATATGAAGTGCGTAGTACGTTCGTGCCTGACGTTACTTATAGATGACAAAGGAAAAATTTAACGTGTATCCTTGCTGGGATACACGGCAAGTGCGCAATAATCTTCGCAAACAAAGCACCCAGGATGTGTATATGACCAGTTTGTGATTATATTTGGTAGAAAAATATATGAACTGACGATATATGGCTATCTAGTTATTTGACACTGGTAAAGATAAAGCCCAAAATGTGTATGTATAAAATCGCACTGAGAGGAGAGAGAGAGAGATGGTGAAATAGAGAAGAGAGAGAAGA
>JAQGCA010002655.1:0-13399 GCA_034698945.1 Protaphorura quadriocellata | reverse complement strand
TTTGAGACGATGAATTAAAATTTGATACTCGACGAGTATTCGACGTGATCAGGACATCTGAATTTTTGAACTAAACCTGATATGTCTGATATTTACAGGCAACTGGTGTTCCTTGTGAGAACTCTTGGTATTAGTAGTATTCCCTGTCATTGAATCATTATTTGAGCTCAGAAAGGAGATAAAAGTGCATAAATCATATTTAAACTATAAACTGTTGAGACACATAAATGCAATGCAACGCATCATATCCCCTTGTTATTGAGATGGATAATGTGTCAGTCAAATGTGTGACATAAGTTGAAATCGAAAGCCAAGCGTTATATTTTGTGACTATTGATTGGAGAGATAAAACACGAAAAACCCGATACGCTTTGATGGCTCAGTTCTTGTCAAGCCTACTCTAGTCCAATATTAGTAATGTCCTTAGTTTAAGTCTGGGAACACTGCTGAACACTGCGCATATTCACATGTCACAGTACTGTGCATACAATTCTCACTAATGATCTAAATTGTAATTCCACAAGGTCTTTTGCAGTCGTTAAGTAATTAAACTTAAGTAAGATTATTACTTTACCAATTTTTAACAACCCTCAATTTATATTTGATATTTATATTCTTGTTACTCTATTCTAGATTCCACACCAAGTCCTCGACCGACTGTCCCACCAAAACCAAAATCTACTCCTAAAGACGAAAAAGAGACGCCTGGTAGTGGTACCAAATCAGGCACAAAGACAACCGTCGGCACTCAAGTTCATTTTGTCAAGAAAACATCTCCGGCAACAAGGTCAGTTTTAAATTAGTAAAAATGAATAAAAAAATTGGATTTGAAACAATTTCGCAACAAAATTCGAGAAGGCAAGTTTTTAAATCAAAATCTGTCAATTTGTTTGTTGGAGGGATAATTTTTGCTATTAAGAACATAATAATATTTGAATGCCGGATAATCCAGTCAGTATGTCGAATAGGTTTGGTGATTAAAAACAAATTGGATGAGGAAATTTGTGTATTAATTAATATGACCTAGTAATCTGCGCGTGATCATTTGTCAATATTTGTAACATACGCGGAAAAATCGGAGATATAATTAGTAATTTGTTTTTAACAGGACCACACCTGGAAGCATCCAAATCCAAACCACCTCAAGTCCAACCCTTAAGAACGGTCAGGAAGCTAAATTGTCTCCGAACAATGTGGAAGTGATTGAAGTTTGTAATACAAGTCCATCGCTTGGAAGTGAGAGATCTAGATCATTAAGTGCGACCACAATAAAACCTGCCTTACCACCAAAACCTACTGCAAGTGCTCTTTTATCCCCACGTAAGGGGGTAAATAGTATTTCTCAGACTCCGGATATTAAAAGACAGACTGGAAAACCAGTTGTAACGCCTGGTCACCCAAGTGAAGCACAAGTTTCTCCAAATGATCGCCGACTATCATCCCCACCGTTTGCATTTGATTTGAATGGTCAACTCACAGATTTGAACAATTCAAATAGGTCACCAAATGAGACAACAACTACTTCCGTTTCACAAGTCACAAATTTGAATCAATCTCAACGACTAAATTCAAATAAATTTGTCCAATTAAGAACCGTCCAAACCCCATTTTCCCCATTGACTGAGATTCAAAAAGCTGAAAACCGAAAGAAAACTACTAGTCTTGGAAGAAATGTTGATTTTTCTACCTCTTCCGCCAATGCGAGAAACCCCGCACAAATATTTTTTAAAGCATCTCCGCTAGACTTAAGTACTACAATTACGTCTCGGCCTCGTTCTATGGATCATTTCGGTCGAACAATTTCATTTGCACCAAATTCACCGATACCTCCACCACCACCACCTAGAATCAAGAGAAAATTTAGCTCAACATCTCCAAATACAGCAACCCTTCCTGAATCTCCTCCACCCGTACCCCCAGTCTATGCAAAAGTAGACAAAGAGAAAAAATGGGAAATTCGACGCCAAAAACAAGAGCAACAGCAAGAAGTGTCGAAAACGTCTAACGAACAATCCTTGATAGAAAATCTGTCAGAACCAGATCACAAAGATAATTCTAGTCATGATAAGTCCCGTGAATCTGATCCTGAAGTCCCGATCAATAATAGCTGGCTTGGGAAATTCTTAGACAATAAAGCGGAGGATGGTTTAGATTGTGCAGGTGCAAGTTCATCACAAAATATTTCAGAAACTGTTCAACAAATTTCTACAGAGCAATGCATGAAATCACCTCAGATTCAACCCTGTAGTACTTCTGACGATGATGAATTAACCCCTACTGAGAGTAATATACCTGAAAATAACTCATTTCTGTTTTCAATCGTTGGAAAGGAAGCTAAAAAAGAGGTCGAAGAACCAAGTAAGGTTATCCCTGATTTAGAGACGTCAACATCTCACGAGTTTCAGCGCAAACCATCGGACGAATCTTTCGAAGACATTTGTGAGAGCAAATTAGAGTCAATTGAATTGAATGGAAATGTGAATGAAACCGTATCTGCGGTTCCTGATACTCATAAAAAATTAACATTGACTCAAGACACGTCAGAACGTTTGCTTGATATTGACGCTGGGAAATTGTTGGAAAGTGTGGATTCAAAAATCCAAACCTTGCAATCATTACTGAGTACAATTTCAAATAGCTCAGCGGATTCGTACTTGGGACAAAGTATTGATGGGAATATGAACGGGTCGGAATTAAACTCATCTAACCTGGACAAACATAATAAATCAGGAACACGAAAATTGTCCACAACTGGTGGTTCTGAAAGCTCTACCACTGAGATTGAATTTGGAGGAAAATCTACTGATGCTGATCTCGTGAATGAAATCATTTCACAAAAATTTACAAATCTTAAGATGGGTACCAGTTGTGATGATACGAAGCCTGAAGTTACATCTCCAGCTTTTGTACCCCCTATCACTGTCGGATTATTGAGTAGAGATTCTTTTCGTCGACGTTCCTGGAATTGTTCTGAAAATACGTCTTCCCCTACCAGTGAGAGTTCTGCGTCATCCTCCTCCAGTAGTATTCGTGACAGAGCTGGAAGTATGACGCATTCTTCGGGTTGGCTAGATGCCGGTGGCGACATTTCTACAGGAGCACTTGGAGATACAGAAAATTCGGATGTGTCAACTCAAGTATTAGGCCCACCCAATAGTTTTCGCCCTTATGCTGGAAGTGGAGGCTCCCTCTCACGTCGAAAACGAACAACCATGGCTTCCATTTTTAGTTCCTTTGGAAAAGGAATGGCGTCCTCTAGCAGCAGTAATAGTCCGAGTGGTACTAAACCAAAAAGAAAGGACAAAACCAAACTATTTGAAATTCGTCATTCACCAAAAATTAAAGGTCATACGAGCTCAAGCGCACATTGGCCAGGTCCGTCACCTTTAATGAAGAGCATGACAACGCCACCTAAGAAAACTGTGTCAATGCCACAATTCCATCCCCCACCTGGTGATGAGTATTATCAAGTGAAGTCGGCAATGACCCCTCAGAGTATGGGGTCAAATGCTCCAAAATCTATGACTCCTGGAAGTTTAGATGATGATGACGGGGAAAGGGCAGAAATTTGTAGCATTACGAGTAACACTTCAGTGTATGATGACATTTTGGCTGATTTGTCACCCAAAGAAAAGAAAGCTTTTTATGTGGCCAGAGAACTATTGACGTCTGAAAGAACATTTGTGGATGTTTTAAATCTTCTCACGATTGACTTTCCCCAAGCCCTAAGAGAAGCGGGGGAGTTGAATCGACAACCAGTTATTTCTGATGCAGATTTACAATCGATATTGGGAGAACTACCGACACTTAAAAGCGTTAATATTATTTTATTGGGTGAATTAGAAGAACGTATTCGTGGTTGGAAGTCTAATCCAAAAGTGGCGGATATCATTGTGAAGACTGGTCCGTTCTTGAAACATTATTCTACTTACATAAAAGATTTTGAAAAGATTAGTCATTTCTTTGGAACGTGCCGGCAACGGAATCCAAAATTTTCAAAGACCGTGATGGATTTTGAAGGGAGTGAAAGGTGTCAGAAACTTTGTCTCATGCATTACATGCTCAAACCTGTTCAGAGAATGCCACAGTATCCGCTTCTCCTTGAAGATTACTTAAAAAATTTGGATCAGGATAGTGCGGACTTTAAGGATACCATCCGAGCTATAACGATTGTGCGAGAAGTGGCTGAACATGCCAATGACGCGATTCGGCTACAGGTAAATTAGCAAAATGATTGATGACTTTATTCCTCGTCTTTTTTGAAAGATTATAAATGATTAGAACCTGCGGGAAAAAAGCAAGACCAAGAAGTGATAAAAACTTCACAGACTTCGTTTTAGAAGGTCACGGTCAGTTTGAAAAAAATGGACGTAACTGATTTACATTTTTTAAATATATTTTATAGGCCAATGCGGACAAATTGATACAATTACAAAATCGGCTAAATCATAGTGTCATTCTGAAGCCTGACCGTCAATTAGTCAAGGAGGGAGAACTTCAGAAAGTTTGTCGCAAAGAATTGCAACCACGATATTTTGGACTTGTAAGTTGTTTTTAATTTTATGAACATAAAAAAGTCGAAATTCATATCTGATATCAGATAACTAACTATCAGATAACTGAGTTGAATCAATAGTACCTGGTCTGATCTCTCAGTTTTACATCCGATTATCTATTGCGATCAGACTAGTTAGGCGAATATCTGATAAGATCAAACTCCGACTGGGAATATTTATGAACCGGCATGCAGAAATGCTTGAGTATGTAAAGTTGCTCTAATTTTGACATCCACAGATGAATGATTGTTTATTATGCATGATGTACAACGCATCGACGGGCTCAAATCGTGATTTGAAGTTGAGATATGAACTTCCATTGACGGGGATGCAAGTTTTACTCTCTTCGAGTGAAGATTACGCCAATGAGTTTACTGTGATTAGCACGACTCGCAGCTTTAATTTACTGGCAAGGTAATCACTCCATCTCATTTCCGTCCACGCTTTTCACTTTAATCTAATTCCACACTTCAATCTTCCTCTGTCATTAATTCAATTCTATCTAATTCCCGCACTCCCATGCCCCCAAAGCCATACTAGACTCCAATTTACTCCTGCATTCGCAAAATTTAAATCACTATAATTTTATTATGACAAATTGGATTTATGTATATTACATAGGGTAAAATCGGCTAAATGTCCCTTTCAATATATGGGGTGTGCGAGACTCCATGCATTTGGGGTTTACTATATAAACTTTTTAGTATTTTTTAATAACTGGATCGGCTACATGTGTCTTACTTTCACCACGTACTTTCACCCTGACTTAACATTTGCTCATACTGTTTTCGTTTTCCCCCTGATTTTGTATTCAGATCTGGGAAGGAGAGAGAAGAATGGATGAAAGCTTTAAACCAAGCAATCCGAGATAATATCAAAAAGAGGTCTTGTTCAACACCAGACATGGATAAGGAGTTTGAGTTGGGGAAAGTGGTACGTCGTGAACGACTGGGTTTTTACTTCATTCCCTTTGTCATCTAATACTCTTCATGTTTAGTTTAGTCCTTGTCCTAGTTCTAGTCCTCCGTTCTAGAAAAATATTTTGTTCCAAGGCGTATCAAATGACTGGATGGAATATATTTTTTCAGGCACCAGTTTGGATCGCAGATGCAAGAGTGAGTATGTGCCAAATTTGTACTGCTGAATACACGATTACATTTCGGCGTCATCACTGCAGGGCGTGTGGAAAGGTACGTGATAAATTCTATTTTTATAAAATCAAATCAAACTCTAGATTAATCCAATGGAATAGAATGTAAATCAAACCCAATCTGAATTCCTTGGAGAGGTTCAGATCCAGATCTGCTTCTGGCTTTTGCTACGTCTTTCCTCAATTCTATTGATGGATAGAATTCCAAAGACCTGCCAGTCTGAATACTTAATGAGAATTTTGGTTTTGAATGTTCCAGGTTGTGTGCGGCAACTGTTCCAGAAATGAAGCTCCACTTCATTATCAGAATCTGGAAGCTGCTCGTGTGTGTGATGACTGCTATCAGTTTCTGCTAGAAGGTATGCCAAATGTGAAATGTGAATATTTCGTGACGCGGAATAATTTGTATTTTGATTGATGCTAGAAAATAATTGAAATGAAAGTCTGTTTCATTTCTTCAGTCATTTTACCCAAGTAGAGAGAAAATGTTCTATTGTGTCTGATTTTTGACTGTCTGTCTGTCTCATTTAGAGTTCGACAAAGAGAATCAACAAAATCATTCAGGAGAAGTAGAAGTAATTCGTGCTCGCTTCAAAAAAGCTACTCCAAAGGTGACTCGAGCTCCAAAAAGAAGTATTCCTGCGAGGCTAGAGGTAGGAATCTTTATATCACACATGATTATGTCTCACAAGGTAAACTATTTGGCTGTAAAAAATTAAGTCAGAATAAAATCTTCTGGATTAGACAATTCAAGTTACGAGGTTACGAATCTGACAGCTGCTTGCAATTTTACGCAGCATACACCGGTATCCTAATCCCGCCGGATTTAGTAAATATATATTCTGTGGAGTGCAAATGTTTTGAACATTTCTGGCTATTAAATTTGATCTATCAACGAAATGCTTGTCTTTGTGTGGTTCTAAAACCGATTTGGTTCTGAAATGTTGAAACATCCCGACAAGCGAAATACTTTTTCTGTAAAGCCAAATAGTATTCCTTGTTCGCAATCATACTTATCGTTGTTTTCTCTTTCATCTTGAAAATGAGGCTTTTAGTTGATGTGAAAGACTAATGTTGAATTTGATGATGATGTGTAGATAAACTCAAGTGTTGGGTCTCAAGTGAGTGGGTATTTGAATTGGCGTGAGAGAAAGTCTTGGAAACGTCGATGGTTCGTGCTCGTGGATCGAGTTCTCTTAGTTTGTGCTGCGTCTGAAGATGTTGCTGCCTCGAAGAGTATTCCAATTCTTGGCTATGATGTCGAGATAGGAACTGAAAAGGTTTGTAGATTATATCTATCTTTATTCAACTCCATTTCTCACATTTTCAGGTCATATTATGTGCATTTCCGCGGTTTCAGAAGTTTTACTCATTACATGAGATTGTGTATATGTTGGAAATGATATTTTTGTTTTTAATTCTAGACTTACGAAGGAGTAGATGGACAACTTGTCTTTAAACTTACTCACAGCGGCCAGAGCCCAATGATTTTCCAAGCCGAAAATGCATCATCTTTAGAAAAGTAATAAATCATGGAAATAAACCTACATAACACCCTGTCCTGTCACTTCCTTGGACAGACTTGTACAATTAGTAAGTGAAAAAATGGGCACTTAAGCTAATTCCTTTTTTTATATTTTGATAGATGGGTGGGTGCTATGAAAGAAGCTACGATTTTGACATGAGTTTTTATGGATGAAGAAAGAATAATGTATTATAAGTGTGTCCCAGAAGACGGAATGTCATCTTGAGTACAGACAACCCACACTTTCTTTTTAATATCAACGTCGTTCCTCCAACAAAATTTAACACTGAAAGTTTTTATTTCGAGGATGATGACGAAGTCAGCAGTGATCAATCTTTTTGTGCAACTCACCACCGACAGGCCAACTGGTACTGCGCTTATCTCAAAATTTCTGTATTGCATTGTCTCGGTAATATGCGCGACTACGCGCCTCGTTCGGCCTTTAAGTCACACTGAATTAAGGAAAGAATCCGTTTTAGTTATTTTAACCAAACTTTCAATTTTATTTAATTAGTTAGCTTTTTTGGTCAAAACCAATTGAATGTTCTTTGCGATTAGCACATGCTCACAATAAGCGTAACCAAAGATGAGTAACAAAACAAAGAAACCCAATTCCACCGATGTGGATGTGAAAAAATTAAAGATTTTTGAATTTAATGTTTGTGGATGAAAGTGTTGTGGATTCGTACATACGAAACGAAATTAAGTTATCCTGCCCTTAACACTACAAAAATGAAATGAATGGAGCGAGAATTGTCAATTACATGTCGTCTTGAAAATTGTCACGATGGATTATGTTAAGGATGGAGACGATTATTTTATAGTTTGATTTTATACGTATTATTGGCACGGAATTCTGTAATTTCGTAGTACTGTTTTTTAGACTGATTAATTGAGATTTAAGCCAAAAATTATGGTTGGCAAGTAAACAAAAGAATTACTTACTTTATTCGGAATGCGAGATTTTTTTACGTCACATTATAATGTCACTTTCTTGACCGGAAGTTCAATTATCACAAATTAAAGTCTGGCCATGTCAAAAATTCATTAGTATTGATTTAGAGAACTAAATGGGTATTGCTTGTATGTCTTAGCGTGTAGTGGACCAGAAATGTCTGGTAGTATTTTAATTAGTGTTCAACCGCGATGAACGTCGATTTACGTTCTAAAAGTATGAAAATGTGTTCTAGAATTTAAAATAAAATGTTTGATTGCATGTCGTTTCGTGCAATGTTTTAACTTTTAACAAATTATGTTTAGAATCAGAATGTCTAGACTTACGATTACTATTTAAATATTTTAATGGAGCTCAGTAGACAAACGTGAATGTGTAATTATTAAAGTGAAGAACGTATTAATGTGGAGTCGGAGAGAAAACAAAACAATGCAGTGAAACTTTTACAATACTTAATAAATATAATATTTTAAGTCCGGGTGAAACAGGGACTGCTAAAAATACATTAATCAGGCTGAGGCCTTTGTGTGGAAATCGAACATACACAATACCTGTTATATCATTACAATGCAACAATATATGAGGGACAGACAGGAGAAGATTTGTCTAATAAAAATTGGAGTTTTTGTGTGCTATATTTTCTCCTTTGAGATCTTCTTTGACTTCAACTTACATTTCTCTACTTTTCAAGTTTTTATCGGATCCGACGATCCGAGAAGAAATACGTTATGTGATGTTACAAGGAAACTACTTTCCACGTCAAAACCGGATGGGTTCAAAAGCATGTTCCGGAACACAAGTATGACATACTTATCGCAAACAAAATCTGGATTCCTGGCTAGAAATTGTTGAAACTTCGTATTCAAATCGACGTCACCAGGAACAACTAATATTGGACAGTTCGGTATACTCCGGATTTTACACGTGGAAAGAGTACCTTGTTATTGGAACTGGGATCTCTGGGGGTTATTTTTAGAGTTGTCTGCCAGGTTCCTTCTTTTGTACGTAGCCATGTCTTACACGTTCCAAACTTCCTTCTTGGACTAATTTGAAGAAATGATGATGTTAGTTTTGTAGAGTGTAGGCGAATGTGAACAACGCCAGCAGTTGTCTGTCATTTACTTCACTAGTTTCCACCATTTCTTTGTCCAGATGCAAGAATAAACTTTTTTCTCCGGTTAATTGTGAGAGAATAAGAGTTAGTCCAGGGTGTCCATTCATTCATTCATTCGTTCTTTCTTAATTACATTGAACAAGTTCGGTGGCGTAATCGGACTGCTTTTGTTCTACAAGGTGGAGCATAACCTTTGGATTCACTATTCTCTGCAATGTCGGATAATCGTGACAGGAGAGTACATTTAAAATATTTTATACATCTAATTAGTGTCTACCAGAATTTTACTTTCTGAAAATTCTCCCATATACCAAATTTCTGTGAAAAAAGGCTTATCGCGTATCGCCCAGTAATAACTGTGACATTACTGAAATCAAACATTAAAATTATCACATACAATTCTCTCTTAAATGAGCATGAAACTTGAGTTGAGACAGTAGTGAAAGTTATGAACTACCCTGTATGAGTTAATAGAATGGCGATGGAAAAGTTTGAGAAGAAAGCGGAAGGGTTGTCGTCATTGTGTGAAGTGAGAGTGAAAGGATTTGATGAATTATACAGCGAAGTGAGGAAGGATGTTTCTCAGAAATTCATTGATTTGGGTGAGAAGTTGAGAATTGCTGGTTCAGACTTGAGTCGAATCCAAGTCCTTGTCACCACCGCCCCCCTTGTTGTGACCAACTTTCAAATGGGAGTCCTGGAGAGTTATGACGGGAAGAGTCATGTCCGGTCCGAACAATTCTTTTCCAAAAGTAAAATGATGACGGAGGCTGCAACTGCAATTGATGAGCTCAACAATGCCATTCGACTGAATCCATATTCTCCGGATAGGTCTGATTTGACAATGACTGAGAGTTTGAGTGAACAAAATCTCAAATGGTTCCTGGGTCATCCAGTCGTCGTCCACGAAAATGTCAAGACTGAATCTGACCTGGAAAATAATGATAGAGAGTTAGTCTCAAAAATTTATATGGAAAGAGCTCGTCGGTTCCAAGAAAATGGAGATCATGAATTCTGTATCTTGGACATTTTTGCAGCCGCTGCTATTAAGAATGGATGTGGGAAGACAATAGGAAGTGTGTACATGGTGGGGGAGTCCTATAAGGCCTTAGGTCAATCAGCAAATGCTCAACTCGTTTTTCAACACTATCTTCAACTCCTTAGTCAAAGTTCACACAATAATGAGTACAAATCAGTTCAGACGCTCAAGGTTGTCAAACAACTGAAGGACATCAAATCTGGTCTGACAAGGGACAATATTCAAATGTAAAATTAAGATTAACATAAAAACCTTTTCTGATCTATTATCCCGAATTCGTATATTTTGTTCGGCTTATAAAATTTGTCTTCCAATTACGAGTCTTAGATATTACGTAATCTATGTATGATTCTATGTAATATGGCGGATTACCCGCAATCCCGCTTCAAATTATGCCTTTGAGAAAAGGTCATTCAGTACTGTGCGGCCGGCCGAATATTCAGTACATCCCTATCAACTGCTATAAAGTTTTCCAGGATTGGGGGGTTACCACTGTTGGAGTGAAATTTCCCCACAGTGCGGGGTTATCCCTGACGGGGGGAACAGTTCTCCAGATTGGGGGGTTACCCCTGATGGGTGGAAATTTCCCCAGATTAAGGGGTTACCCCTGATGGCCCCTGACGAGGGAAATTTCCCCAGATTGAGGGGTTACCCCTGATGGGGTCTATTTTCCCAGATTGGGGGGTTACCCCTAAAGGTCGTCAAAATATATACTAATTAAGGAATATTTTAGCCGCAGTCGAAAGATTCATATTCGTGAATTTGCTTAAATGTTTTTTTTTCTTGTCCGAATTTGACATGCGAATACTGTTCCTTGTTAGTGGCGGAAAAAGTGAGGACAACGTGAGTGAGAGGCGCGGAGAGGCGATTACAACGACGACGACAACGACCATGACATCCCCAGTTAATCGTTTGTCGGACATAATGGAGTTTTATGACGGTCCGAGTCGAGTTTTGATTGCAGCGTCTCAGGCTTTGGAATTGAAGCAGACGTCAGAGTTTGGGCGTCATGCTGTAGCAAAAAAATATATTCCTGCAGGTTCAGCCAGCGTTCGCGCTCAAAGAATAAAATTTTCTCTTTTTCGTTTTCATAGTCTCACTTTCTTTTTATTCCTCTCTCGTAGTTTTTTTTCCCCCAATTCTGCGGCTGTGACTGCATATCATATATCATCCCGTAAAAAATTATTACTTTTAGACAAATGTCTAGAATTCTTTTGGTTTGGCTTAGCTCAGCTCGTTTGAGATATTCTTTGACGATAAAGATCCCATTAACTGCGAATCCAATTCCTAAAATAAAGTAGAACTAGCAGAGGAATAGAAATGAAGATGTAGTCAGAAAAAGATTTCTCCCATACATTATTTGGAATTTGCAATTCTTGTCCAGGAAAGACTGTGATTGTGGACCATCCTTATGCGTGGTCACTGAGCCCAAAAATGTACTTGAAGTTTTGTCAGCATTGCTGTCTCAACATTCGACCACGATCTTGGGTTCCTTGCCAGCAATGTTCTTCGGTTCGAAACGCTTTTTCATCCCTTAAAAGTCATTATTTTTTTTGTACTCGTAACATTCATAGCTCGCCAACTCTCAGCATGGATCTAGAGAATTTAAGCAAAGCAAGATCAATGCCACAACCATGAAGGTTTTTTTCTTCTTTCTCCAGGGTATTATACTACCCGGGAGAGAAAAATGTGTTCTTCTGTCCAACCACTGCACTTCGACTAATAAGACCTCCATAGTTCTCTGCTGTGTTTCCTCCACGACTTTTTGCTTTTTAGCATGAAAAGTCTCAAGGGAAATTGCTCTTGCTGTGCCCATTGTATTCATAGAATCGTTACAAGGGACAGTGTTAGACTGATAAATTAAAATTAGGCTGAACATCACAATGTGTCATTTGAAGCTCCCTCGTCAATAAAATGTCATTGTCAGAAATTTTTAGTATGTGATACATGTTCCAATGATACCTAAAACGTTAATGTGTCGTTGGGAAAGAAAAGCATACGGTATTTACCGAATAAGAATGGTGGTCCTTGCATTTTTTAAAGGTATATTTAGAGAAGTGCCTTTAATGTGAAGTTTATTCATTTAATTACCTAAAACACACCCAGAAGTACTTTTATATTTTCAGAACGTCTTTCTAACTCAATAAATACAGTAAATTCTTGTTATGCCTATGGAAAATTTGAATTACCTAATCCTATAAGTTTTAACCTGACCTTTCACATTCATCCTTTCATTACATTCGAGCACTGTCCCTTTTCAGTCGAGTTTTCGCTGACATTTAAAAAAAATGTATAGAGCTACGGACATCCGCTCTACTATGCTATGCCTGAATACAACCATAATAAATTGATTTTGATCACAGGTCGTATTTTGCAGTTGGGAGTGTCGAGGGAAAAGTGAGCATTATCATAAATTTGAGTGTCGAATTCTCAAGCTTTTGAACTCCTCAGAGACTTTGGGAGAAATGGGACTTCTGAGCTACAGAACGATTGCGAAGACTCCGATTCAGACTTTAGATCAATTTACAAATCATCTTACTGACAACGAAAATTCTTCTCCAGGCATTACAAGGATTCTCTACAATTTGTCTCTGGTCGCTTAATGTTGTGGTTGTGCAAAGAAAAATGTTTCAATAGCAGGGGTAATTCGCTAGGGTAACATTAGCACTTTTTGATCCAGATGGTTGAACTGATTCAAATGAATATTTTTTTATATAGCAGAGGAAAGGAGGGAGTACAAACCATAGGGCAAAATGTACACCATTGGAAATCGCTCCACTTTTTATATGTTGTAGTCAGTCGCATCCTGAACAACTTTTGTGAAGGTATTACCCCCAAAAGTTTAACCGTTTAGCCGCTAGTAATGCACAGTTTGGCATGTAAGGAGCCGTATAGTGACTTTCACCTTCGTTTCACTCGCTTTCACCCTATGTGCCCACCTATGTATTTCTAGTTGCCGAACGGTTAGACTTTTGGAGGTAGAACCTTCACAAAAATTGTTCAGGATAAGACTGACTGACAACATATAAAAATCCCAGCGATTTCCAACGGCGTACATTT
>JAQGCA010002654.1:0-13400 GCA_034698945.1 Protaphorura quadriocellata | reverse complement strand
GTTATAACGGAGTCCGGAGTCCTAATACTCATGTGCCATTTTATCGGGCCGCTAACAAGACGTTTAGAACGTGACTCAAATTGAACACATTTTCTGAGATTAGCTGAAGAATTTCCCACATATCCAAGAACAGTTAGTAATTTAGACTTGTCGCAAAAACTTTTCTGAAGATGAATTCTGGCACGTCTTTTACGTGATCTCAATATCCGTGCCCACTTACTTTTCAGATGGATGAAATAATGCAAAAAATGTAAATGAAGGTAGAATGTTTAGGAAGAAGATGAAAGATCATGATTGTGATGATAAACACTTCTGGTCATCGCGTCGTGTCGGATGCTTTATTTGCAGCGTAATCATTTTGGAAATTCTTTAGGTTCCACAAGGAACATTTTTCACATGCGAGACTCGAATCGCCTATCGGGTTTAAAATATTTCGGATTATTTTCGCCTCGTTTACAACAGATTATTTACTGATTCCTAATGTGGAGGCCATAGTGCATGCAGTTGTCCCGTACATCCCAACTGGGGAGAAAATATACAAGTTACGGAGACTTTTGTGACAACTGAACCAATCCGAGTACACCAGCTGATTCTCAAATCATAACTTCGGGTAAACAAAATGCTAAAAGACAATACCGAATCTGCTTTCATTCCCCATTCTAATTGTCCAGAAGACATATCGGGTGCTAATGTCAACTTCCTGTAGTCACGTACAAATTCTGTATGTTTTGGTACATTTCGGGTTTTGCCCAGGGTTATAAGACCTCCTGAGTCGATAACCTGCTCTCTAGTTCATACTGACGTGAAACCTATACATATTTTAAATTGTAACAAGCAGAAGTATTGAAGTGAAAAACGGCGTAGTACAAACACTTTGAAAATCAGAAAAATCGTCTTCAATACAGTTTTCATCGTCTTTCAATGGATTCGCGGCATGTTAAAAAAAATGTATAAAAAACCGATTACGCTAATTTTACGGAAATGTACTACTGCTCGATTAGATGTGCGATCATTGACTGTTTACAGGAAATTATTATTATTTTATTTATTATTTACAGGAAATAATAAATTAATTTAAAAAAAAATTATCCCGCATTTTAATTCTTAATTTCCGAAGTTAGCGATCAGTCAATCTCGGTTGTCACACGAAATGTCGTTTCCTTGTTAGCTCAGCTTCCTGGATGAGAATCCATCCTAAGTAGAAGTATTTTTTTGCGGATGAAGTATTAAGGTAGTGCAACAATTCGCACACGTACCTGCAAATCCGACGTGAAATGAAGATTTTCCCCGTGGCTGAATCCTAATAGTTGAGCAAAATAGATTGGCGAGAAGTTTACGTCGGACGTAAGGTAGAAAAAAATACAGAATCCCGGTGGATAAAAGATCTTTTTCTGTGGACGGTTGGCTTGAACTACAATTTTCCTCGGGTTCAGCGTCTTGAAAACTTGACGCTACACTTGCACTCAAGTTTTGACTCTAGATCAGTGATCAAGTCTTATCCGTACAAGTCTATTAACATTTTATACCCTCTAAATTAACGTCGAGAATACTGAAAATACTAGAGCTTGGGATTCTTGGAGAATTTTGAACCTTTTAGTTTGTTAACCTTCGAGAATTTGAGAAGGTCTTTCGTTAAAGTTAACAAAAGTTTGTTTTCGGTGCTGCTACAACTGTGATTATAGGCTCTATTCAATGTAAGTTGAATGATTTTTGAAAACCTTATCAGCCAACTCTTCTCGCCAGGTTTCTTTAAAACTGCTATGAAAAAAGCATCCATGATTTCTCTTTGTTTTTGCGTTTCGGGACAACTGTGGGATTTGACCAGTATCTGCCAGATTTTGATATCACGCCGTATCGGAGAGTCAGAATTTGCAATGTCAAGTGTGCTGTAATGGTGACCTCAGAAAACTGCAGTTTTCTTCTCAAGCGTAGCGCGCCATCGCGTCGCGCGTCGAATGTCAGAGGAATCAGATAGTGCAATAAAGATCATAGTATTGTGTTGATTCGTATTACGATGTAACGGATCGGGCAGAAGTTCAGGAGCATTTTGAGATATCCATGTACAAATTCTTATACATTTTTATTGTCTGGAATTTTAAAACCAGACCACTGCGCAGCATTTCTTTGTTCATAGCACGACATAAGATATAAATACAGTTTTCAAGAGTTGGATCAATCCTCCAAAATCTGTACGAGAAAAGCTTTATCCGTATGGAGAAAGTCCTCCGCTTATAATGATTCATTTATCAATGAATTTAATTGGCTTAACTGACCCATTAATAAATTACTGGAGCCGGTTCGGGTTAGGGTTAAGGTTTCCCAGGGATTTCGATATACATCTTTGAACACATATCCGGCGTACTTATCAGAACCCGAACCTAATGAAGTACTGTTAAGTATGTAGATCAAGATGACCAAAGATGCTATTCTTAGTTGAAGTTTTTGTAATGTGACATGATTATTAAGTTTGATAGTTAATTTACCATTGTCATTATGTCATTAATCAGCATGACAGAATAATTTCGCTAGCACCAATACTAACGTCACTGTTAGTTTTTCGATTCCGTGAATGAAAGATATAATTACTGAATTAAATTGCATGTATCGTGTCTAGGGAACTAGTAAGACTCCGCCAAAACGGAAGAACCCGGACCTGATTTGGCGTTTTATGTCAGTAAAGGAACGAATTTAATACCAGACACTTTTCGAAGATGTATTGAAACAATACAAGAGACAGACGTTCCAATTCCAAATGTAAATACTGTATTTGAATAATACATTGTAATAATACAGTACTACAAATCCTGCTTGATGAATTGAACGTTCCGGTCAACAATGTAATACTGTGCACAATTTTTCTAACCTCTTAAATGCCACCTAATTATCAGTTTGTCAATTCTAGTTAGCAAAATTTCTTTATAGGTGATTCATTGCAATGGTTTTTCTATTTACTCTCTTGCAAGTGGATGTTTGGTATTTCGGTAAATAAGTTGGAAATGAGCTAACCTGGAGAGGAGATACTATTTTATGTGTAGACAAATATATTTTGATAATTGAAACCATTATGGCACATCCTCTGGTCACTGGCAAATCGCGAAAAATTTTGGTATGCAGAATTTTAGCTTAAATACTATATTAAATTTTCTTAACTGAAAGGACTGACTTGAGTTCTCAAGGTTCAATTCTTACTTGAAAGTATTTCCGGAAGTCTTCACCATTGGCAATGGTCATTTTGAATTCAAACTACACTAAATTTCTAACAGAGGTATTATATAATATACTAGAGAAATAATACTTTCAAAACGATTGAATGATACTACACTGTGACCAATGAACACAACAGTGAAATATGAAGGAGAGGCAGGAATCTTTCCGGCCCCGAAGTAAATGAAATATTTCTCATGTTTCTCATCTTACGTTTTTTAACAATCTCATATTACTTTTCATGTTTCATGAACTTTGTTTATTCGTGATTGGATTTCATTAGAAAGTCCTTTTTCTTTACCAGGACTTCTTGAATTTGTGTCTACGTATCTGAGATGATGTGCCAATTTGACCCTGAATCTTGAAACGATAACATCAGGTGCTTCGGAACAAATGCCGAAGATGTAAGACTTCTCAAATATACACCTTGGATTTAACTCGGATTACTTTATTCTAAAAGAACACACAAATTTCCAACATAACGGCGGTCATATCATATACAAATTATATTTCACGATTTACATAGGTTGTCAGTGACCATTTTATGAAAGAATAAAGTTATCAGGATTCAGGATACCAAGATTTCAGATTTGATATAATTTGAGGCATTTCGTAAGAAAATAAATTTTCAGCTGATTACTCTAAGTAATCTTAACAAACACATGTGAGATTCGGCGTAATTCTTTCATAAAACATTGTCAAGTTGAAATAATAAGAATTGGATCAACGAATCCGAAATATTTCTCGTTTCACAAGATTTGTTTGATAAACTGTACATTAAAACTACGCTTCCACACGCCTTTCCCGTTTTATATTCAAAATTCAATTGTGGGAAGATTATATTTTTATTTTGGATTGAATTTCGGCTCGAGTGTTTAGAAAATGATGTTGAACTGAAGGGGGATCAGAAATTTTTAGGGGGGCTGAGTTAAACTTAAATTATTTTTGAAACCCATATCTGCCGGGATGGAGTACTCCGTGACACCTTTGCCTTTAAATCTAGCTTAAGTCATCGAAGGGGTATTAAAATTCTCTTCAATGCCCGATTCCCTCCATTGAGTCTTCCTTTACTTGAAACTCAAATAATATTTAGCTATTCATAAATGAAGGAATGAGGATCTTCTGTTCGTTTCCTAGTTTTCATGCCTTGCATCGGAATAATCGGAAATCGGAGTAGATATTTTTCCTGGTATACCGGGCACGGTCAGATTCTGTGATAACTAATCTGTAGCAACAATATGGCCTGAAAAAAAAAACCTTCCAACTTTAAGCATCAGCTGAATCTCAGTGAGGCAGAGAAGGATACAGATACTATAAAATTCACATTAATAAGAAATGTCCAGGATTAATGGAAGTCCGAACAGTCCGATATTTTTGTTTCTATCCGGAGGTCCAAACTTGTAAAAAAAAACTATAGTGAGAGAATTCAGAGTTCTGTGAACGTCTGAGGTCAATAATTGACCTCAGACACGAACTGTATTCTACCGTACAATTATTGTACGGTAGAATACAGTTCGTGTAAGATTTAAATTAAATTTGAAATTCAATATTAAAAAAGCCATTTGTAACTCATGGGATCTAATATCAATTTAGAAGATGTAAAAATAACGTGCATTAAATTAAAAACCTGAACCAATAATGTTTTTACGACAAGTTTAATGCTTGACGAGTGAATTGTAAAAGGAGGAATGTTGATTGTTATTGTTGATGAGGAAAACGAAAGGATACATAAAACCCTTTGAGATTAGATGGATGGATGCAGTAGAGCATGACAAAAGAGGAAGACCACAAGCCACATCTACAGCCCGACTCTTATTTTGTCCATAAGCTTAATGTTCATGAAAAGTGTAAATCATTTCTTAAATCTCATTTTTACAGGTCGTCCACCCTTCAAAGACAATGCAGAATGTGAATGAAATCTGTGGTCCATAAGTGTCAGTGTAGCTCAAATTAAACACTATGATGATGATGATGATGAACCAACCCATCCAGTCAAAATAAATCATCTCGTTTTCCTCCTGCACTTATAAAAAGTCTGCAAAAGCTCCCAACTTGGGTTCACCGATTTTGCTAATTACTACTCAACCTCATCCATAAAGTGTAACGCGACTTGAGGAACGGAATCCGAAAAAAAATTCAACCCCCACGCGCTCGATTAATTAAAGGTCTAGAACTTGTAAAGACTGAAAGTTTAGGTTAGGTTTTCAGACAAAGAATTTTTAACCTCAAGTCCTGCAAGTTCCGGCTCAGAGATGAAGATTTATAATGAATTAATGAGTCATTCTCTTTGCCTCAGTGCTCTCCTAACATTTTTAATCACCGTAAATTATGTCTCTGTCGTCGTCGTCGCCGCTTCTTCTCAAATCATCGGTTCCAGGTTCGTGGTTTTAACTAAATTAAATATTTCTGTTAGTTTCACGTGAACATGAATCCTACTGGATTTTCTTTTAACTGCCAGACCTAGGGAAATACGAGTAGCACTGTCAAAATCCATACTCTACAAGAAATCTGTTCAACTATTTACATTTATCAGTCCTTTCGTTTCAAGATAACCCCCATGGTGCCAGTCCGCCCTTGAGGATTTTGTATATTTCTGATGGGTGACCCTGACCCAGTAGTGTAATGAACATATGTATTTGGTACCAAAAAGAAATATTGTTCAGGTCATGTAGAACCTGCATTGCAAGTTTTACCAAAAAACCAGGCAAAGCTGAGATTTTGTAACTGAATTTATCCAGTTTCCCCAACTTTCTACAATATGATGCAAATCGAATATTGGGTAGCATGCTAAATTTTGCAGTCTGGTCAAAGGGCTGGTAGTTATAAAAATTCAATTATCTGTAATAAATAGTTGTGGGGAGTTTGGAAAATGAGACTCAGAAATTCCGTTTTGCTATTTATCCAGAGAATGAATAATAACTCCACTCTGATCCATAGTGAAGATTTCTTTCAGATATGATCAATTGAATAATTGATATCTCACAACTGCACTGAGGAGTACCTTAATAAAAAACAGCAGAATCGCGACTGTATTTTCTAGAAAAAAAGTCAAAATAATTGGATACACCCGCAAAAGTTAATTCGTCTGAAAATTCAGTCAATATTGAAATTGTGTCGGATGCGTATTTCGATATTTAGTTTTGTCAACATATCTTTAACTAGAAATTTTGATTTCAGCGTGGTCACCTCCGTTTCGGTCATATCAGGTGACGAAAAGAAAACCACCCCAACGACACCTCGACCACCCAGATCGACCTCCCCAACGATCCTAACCAGTACTCCAACTTTCGTCACCTCAAAGCCTGACTCTAAATCCGGAGATCAAGAGGTCATGTCCGTCATCGCCAACTTGAAAAGCATTGTCGAAACCGAAAGGAAGAAACACACCAATTCCCACACAACAAACGCTGTTCAAGCCACGGATGAAAGTCCACCGACCCCTAAATCAGCCAAATCTGACATGGATGACGAGGACGAAGATGACGATGGTGAAGACGACGAAGCTGACGATGACGAAGTAGTTGTCGTAGCACCTCGTGACCCCCCTGATTCTCTGAAACGTAAAATTAAGCCCTCTGGGAGTTCTGATAATACAACAGCAACTTCAGTTGAGGTCAACGCCGCAATTCATAAAATCTCCGGAGCACTCCTCAAACCCGGCAAAAAACCTACCAAACCGATTGAAAACATTCTAACAGATGTCCTAACATCTATCAACGGAGCGAGGAATCGCACAGGTGTACCGACGACGATAGTTCCTGACAGAGTAGTCGGATCACCACAAAAATTCAAAACAAAAACTGCCACTCGCACACCATCGGCGACAACGACAATGAAACCGAAAAAATCTGGAAGTAGTAGTTCTACACAGAAAACGCCTGCCCCGCGCCCAACGACTAAACCGCCTGCCACTAAAGCCGGTTCAGGCACAATCTCAAAAACAAAAGGGCCAGTCACTACAATAAAACCAGTGGGTTCATCATCCTCGAAAGTCAACATGTCCGCGGAACCGCAAATCGGAAGTATGGTCCATCACTTGAAAATTCAAGGAATTCAAGTAGATGAGAATATTTCACCGGAGACTGAAACAGAAGAGGATTTGTTGGACAAGGGAGATGTAACTACTCTAAAGTATACTCCGAAACCACCTCGTCCTAGTAAGCCGGCCAGACCACAATTCATGTACTCCAACACGTCTGGGAGAAATAATGCCAGTGCGACGAATACACGCCCAGCGGATTTCTATGATGATGAGATATTTGGCTACGATCCTTATCAGACGTTCCTTCACGGAGTTTACGTTCCTATCGTAGATTTGGATGGGAATGTCGGAATTCGGGATGGGCCGGGTAAGGAATAATATGATACCAGTTTATCTAAATTTGTTATGTACCTAACATTTTTAATTCTTGATGGCCGAAGTTGTAGCTGATACACCCACCACCACATGTAAGACTGAGCCAGAAACCTCACATAAGAGACCACCTGTGATCCACCCGACAGCTCGGGCTACGCCACCACCGCGTCAACAACCGACAACTGCTAATCTGGCCGCTCAGCAGCAGTCCAATTCGCAATCGAATCAGAAGCCAGTAGCAAGTCTGCCGGACCATTTGTACAGACCACGCCCCCAACATTTGCAATACCAACACACCGCTGTGGAGGCCACCGACACCGAAACCGGACAAGTTGCAGTCAAAGTCCCACATCCTGGAGAGAAACATGCAAATCCTGATGAGAATTTTGCTCCGGATCGTCTTCCAACTCAACCCCGACCGATTTTGCCAACAAACGTTGTAAAGAATTTAACTGACCATCATCATGCCGCTCACCATGGACATGGCGAACATGGTGGAGGTCACGATCACGCACACCATGGCGGGGACCACCACACTGGGGACCACCATGGGGCCCACCATGGTGATCATGCTGGGGACCACGCACATCCTCATGGTCACGAACATGACCACGGACATGACCACAGTGGTGGCCATCACCATCACCATGACCGGCCGGAAGGAATCGCAGAAAAGCGCCCAACGTTTGAAAGAGCCCCAACTGGTAATCCCGGTCTGGAAGCGACCATCACAGACCTCGACCCTGAAATGCGCACCTTTGTTGACGTAAACAATAAGATTGCTCTCAGACTTTTCAGCAGTCTGACGAATCCGGTTTCAAAATCTGCATCCACGTACAATAATATGGTTCTCAGTCCTTTTACAATCATTTCCTCTCTGGGAATGTTATTTTTGGGTGCCAGAGGTGCGACAGCGGCCCAATTTGACGGACTTCTAAAATTGGATGATGTGCTGACCTTTAACCCGCATATGATGTACTACAACATAACCCAGTCATTCCTATCACAGCCAAATACGGCGGCCGCAGTTATTCGTCTCCTTATAGCTGATAAGGTAATTATTGAGACTTCGGTTTCGCTCCAGTACTTTGAGTTGTAGTTTTGTAAAACGCAATACTATCTAGTGTTTAAGCAAATATTAAATTGTATTCCGTGTCCATTGGGCATCCTTTGTATGAAAGACGGTGATTGAATAAATTCGTTTATTTTGATATTAAAAAAAATATGCTTTTCGAATCAATTTATACACAGGGTGTTTCAAATTAACGTGACGATTTTGAAGATTTTTCTGATCGTTCAAATAACCAAACCTCCTTATAATGAACCAGGAATAGTATAACAGGCTTGTCCTAAAGTGATTGTACTTTATTAGAGGGGATGTCTTACAAAATTTATTAATCTGTTTATTTTTCAACATTAGGAAAAAGGAGACGTCCTGGATTTCTTCAAGACGCGTGTCCAGCATTTCTACGACACAAGGGTGGAAGAAGCTGACTACAAATTTGCCGGACATTTGGCACAGAGTATAATTAATCAGATGATTCGAGCGCAAATCCAGCGCCATTCCTACGAGATGCTTAATTACAGCTTACCCTTGAAGGGTCCGATGTCTCTGATTACAGCATCATTCTTTGACGTAAAAAATAATTAAGCCCTACAAAATTTGGTCTACTGGGTCAATTTTGATTAATTAATTTCAATTTCAGGGACAATTCTCTGGAGCTCGAGACTCCACTGTCAAAGACATGCATTTTATTCACCTTGCCGCCCTTGGACGACGACTTATCCAAGTCCCGGCTGTTTCACTCAGGGGTCCAATGAGAGCGGCCTATGACAACGAATTGGATGCCACGGCCGTTGAAGTTCCCTACAGTACCCGGGACTTAAGTTTAATCTTATTAATGCCAGGACGCCCAGGAGAGTTTGCAATTGGTGGAGTGACCTCTCTGAAATCTCGTTTGACCCTAGAAACTTGGACACAACTCATGCGTGGATTCTTCCCCAGGGATTCCTTCAAAATCGTATTTCCTAGGTTCCGACATCAAACTGCTTTGAATTTATCGTACACAATGCAACGGTTTGGCTTGACGGATATGTTTCAACCACATTTGGCCAAATTTAAAGGGATTAACGGTTTGAATGATCTTTACTTAGATCAAAACATGAAACATTTCACAGAGTTTGGCACTTGGGAAAAACTTTCAGACACGTTGAGTGAGGCGAATTTAGAGGGTAACAAGAAATTCGATTTGATTCGAATTCTTCGACCACAAGTACGAGAACAGTATGGAACATCCGCGGAGCCATTGACAGTCAGTGATTGGATTTTTAAATCCCGGTCACCTCCACTCAGTCCGAGATATTCTAATTATCAAAGTTATCAACCATTTTTCTCATATAGTCGTGTCCGCTCCAGTCGAGCTGGGCAACGTCAACCACGGTCATACAAGGTCAACTATTATCGACAGGGTGACACAGGGGAACCAGTTGTTGATGACGAAAAAGTCCTCAGATTTGAGCGTCCGTTTCTGTATATTCTCCGACACAATCCTACAGGAATGATTCTTATGACCGGGCAATATTCTGAACCAGTCACCGAAGAATAATTGTCGAAAAGTAGTTGAATCTTTATTATTTTATTTATTCCAAAATTTTATTCGAATAATTTTTGCCAGGTGATACGGTATGGTGTGGAGAAGGGAGTTGGTGGGGTGGAATTTGTTACCTAATGCATTACTTGCACATTTTTTGTTAATAATTTTATCGTTTCGTTTTTGTTAATCTTGTATTTAATGTGTGTTCGGTTGATGTTGTATGTACTCAAGTCAGTTTTAATTTATAGTTTGTTAAATATTGATAACTATCAGTACTATATGTGTATCTCGTTTCGTCGGAAATCAGTCAATCAGAATAAATTAATTAGGAATGTAACAAGTTGCGCGACCGATTTAGTTAATTAATTCAATTGGAGTTTGTTGACCCTCGTGGGGTGGAATGTTGCTGATATTTTTTCTGATTAGAATGATGATACCCAAGATGTCCTCCAAGACGCCCTTTGAGCGAACCTAAAATGTAGCGCAAGCGCTATGACTATTTTTCTGAGACGTGACGAAAAAGAGTTCCGACTACATGTGTCTTTCCTGAAAGATTTCCCATTTTCCTCCGGAGCTTTACGACAAAAATAAAATAAATTTTTCTCTTTTTCAAAATCAAACAACTTTAATTTTCACGACCAACCGTAGTTCGTACAAAAATAGGAATTTGACATTTTAATATTACGTCACACATACACTATATCAAAAATAAAAATAGACGACTAACGAAGTGCGCGTTTTACCACACGATTTCACTCTGTATAAATTGTCTTTGTTTTCTCTTACAAGGGAATACATATTTAAACGTGCGCTGAATATTTTCGATCATTTTTTACGAAGTAATAGTTTTCAAGCGCTCGTTTTAGACTAGGCCATCCATTTTCTCATTCGGTTGCGCCTAACCGCTTTAACAAAGTACAAGTACAAGGTGTGCATTTGGCATAACAGTAATAATGGTACTGTCAATCGATTTCTACATTTTCAAGAAATGTAAAACTCTTTTGAGTAGATTATAATTTAATATCCGCCAGCGCCAGCGCCTCCGGCGTCTCCAGCACCCCCATCACCCAAATCACCTCCAGCATTTCCGCCGAAGTCTCCTCCAGCGCCACCACCACCTCCGGCACCGCCCTCAGGTTGTCTGTATTTAATGAAATATACTTCTGGTTGACTATTTACTGGTGGTTCTGGTGTTGGGATAACAATTGGTGCAGCTGGCTCTGGTTTCTTCACCAAAACGTAGACTAATGTCTTTTGCTCGGGTTGTTCTGGGATTTCTGGAATATAGGGTTCCTCTGGTGGAGCTGGAGTTGGAGCTCGAATGAAAATGATTTTGTAATTCTTCTGTTTCTTCTTTCCTACCCTTGTGGGTGGTCGCAAGGATCTTAAAGGCGGGGCATCGGCATCAGCTGGGGGAATGTGGACTGAAACGTCTCTCGTGATTGAAAAGTCTGAATCTCCTCCGAAATTGTCACCTGGGAGTCCAAGTGCTCCACCGCCACCACCACCAATATTTCCTTGTGCACCGCCGCCGTAGCCTCCGCCAGCGGCTCCTGACCCTTGACCTGGGGCGCCGTAGCCTGATTGTGGAGCTGGGGCACCATATGAAGCACCAGGTGATCCTCCGCTGAATGATTGTTGAGCTGGGGCACCATACGAAGCACCAGGTGATCCTCCGCTGAATGATTGTTGAGCTGGGACATATGAAGCACCAGGTGATCCTCCGCTGAATGATTGTTGAGCTGGGGCACCATATGAAGCAGCGGGTGCTTTTGAACGGAAAGATTGTTGAGCTGGGGCTCCATATGCAGCTGCGGGTGAACCAGAACCGAATGATTGCTGTTGCAGTGCTGGAGATCCATAAGCTTGAGCGGGTGCCCTGGCTTCAACTCCAGCTGAAGCAATGGCCGATAACAATTGTTGTGATACTGTCGGTGTAGCTCCGTAGGATTGGGACGGAGCTGGTGCTCCGTAAGATGACGCTGGACCACTATTCAGACTTGGCGCGCCGTAGGCCAAGGCTGGGGTCACTGAAATATCACTGACACGTCCCGAAGGGACAGCCGCTGAAAGAACTTGAACTAATTGTTGTTGAAGTGGTGCAGCATATTGTTGCTGAACTTGCGCTGAGAACAGTTGCGGAGCGCCGTATTGTTGTTGAACTGGGGCAGCCGCAAATTGGACAGGAACATACTGTTGTGGTTGAAGTGGAGCATTATACTGTTGTTGAACTGGAGCAGCATATTGTTGCTGCTGTGCTACTGGTGGTCCGTATTGGTTTCCACCTTCCACAGCATCTAACAATTGTCGGATGTCAATATCACCTCCGGAGCTAGGATATTGACCCCGTCTTGTCCTCTGTCGAACGGATCCACCAGAGACGAGGAGCCCCAAAGAGGCTAGAATCTGTTCAAAAAAATTAATCAAAATACTTAATTGATATTCGTTGTAGGGCACTATAAAACTACCAAGTATTTTCAGTGAGGGAATCCAGCTGTAATATAAAATAGCTGCAGTGTAGAAAGATTATTTGACCCAAACCATCACTTCATGTGAGATCGAACTCTGAACACACAAAAAGCGGGGGTACGGGTTACATATACCACCATGGTACAATTGATTTAAGAACTTAATTTATTCATACGGACTATTTTACTTCCGATCAACTCTACTTGAAGAATTTCTGTGATACTTTTTTCTACATTTTCAGACCTTGAAATATTATTCCCTACTAATCCCAACGAGACATTATTTTGAACTAAAAGATGCTGATAAAATTTATTCACTCAAGAATATATTAAGACTGAATTGAAAGGAGAGTTTCGCAGTCGTCGGCAGCCGATACCGGCAATAAAATATTTTATTCAAATGTAACAAGTACAATTAATAGTACATTCAATTTGAAAACCAGTAGAATTCTTAGTGCATTATGGGCTAAACGTATTCAAACTATTTTACATGGAGGTCTGAAATTGGATAAACAAAATGTATGTTACGAAATACGAAATTTCAGGAGTTCGACTGTTGATTCATTGAATTTTAAGATACGAGGGCCATTCCTAAAGTTTTTTCCGAAGTTTGAGAGACCATAGCTCCGTTGTTTGGCGGATTTGCTCGAAATTTTGCAAGGTTGTTAGCTATGTACTGGTATATGCGTGGCCAAAATTACAAGCACCAGTGACATTTCAGTGTGGAGGTACTTAGGTTAATTCCCACTGGCTGTTTTTCAACTTTGAAAAAGTAGC
>JAQGCA010002653.1:0-13400 GCA_034698945.1 Protaphorura quadriocellata | reverse complement strand
TGAAAATGTCCACGTCCGCTCTACATTCAATCACACTCTGCACCAGAGTTTTTATTCAGGCCACTATTTCGGGGTGTTACTCCTTGTCCTATATAGTTCTTTATCTTTCTTGAATAATAAATTGTGGATCGGAAGTCCTCTCTCATTTTAATTTAGAAAAACATCGTTCGGTGCATACAAATCGACCAGTCCGGATCCCGTTTCTTTCCGGACACTTTTTTTTCTTAAATCTGGGCCACTGAGATGAGAATGAGAGTGCAAATTGGGACATTGGCAGGAAGCAGTACCTGGTAAGGTTATCTTAAGCTAGGAAATGTTGTATGCTCAGAGTACTTGAAAAAACTGTTTAAGAAAACAGCTGATGATAGTCAACCGTTAATTAATTTTGTCGTGTGCTTTTTTCATGTCCAGTGTATTTTTAATTGTTTGATGACGGACAGTTATGCTCTTTGTGTATACGCACGGTAGCACTTTCGTCAACTCATTTCCTGCAGTGCCATGGATTTTTTTCTTCTTGAGATGAATTAATTAAATCCGGTCTGATCTGTATGACCTGTACCTTTCTCAATCGTAATGTATGTACATTCCCTATATCTTTTCTTCAATTTGATTACTACCTATTATGTAGTCTTCTGAGCAAGAGTAGGGTATGTATTTGTGAATGAACACGTAATCCGAATTAAGCCTTAGGGCGGACCACACAGACCAGATGTCACTGTAATTTAAAATTTGAATAAAAAATGTCGGCATGTAAAAAAACCACTTTGCTTAATAAGGTCCGGACACGGTCACGTTCATCATTTATATTCTGTATAATGCTTTTTTTTTTTTAAAAAAAGGAAAGAAACGGCCAGTTTAATCCAAAGTACAGTTTCGGGCTTAAACAACAACAAAGCACATTTAAAATGATAAAACAGACCTTACCACTTGTGACATGCAGTTCTTGAATTCAAAAATATGCTTATACTGTTGCCATTCTTCATGCAAGAATTCAGACATAATTTCAAGGAATCTGTGCTGCTTTGAAGATGTCATTCTACTGCTAGGCCTACCTTTTATAAAATATAGAAGGGTAACCCAATTTCCACAACATAATACGTCGAATCTGTATTAATACTCATGATTTCATAATCATGATTTCTTGGGTTAACCGCCATTAAAAATGCACAATTTATGAACTACGGCTCCAAACTGGTAAAGTCACTAAAAATATCGGTTAGTTGTGTTAAATTGAAGATGTACATTAAATGAATGGGTGTTCAAGTAGGGGCGATTAATTAATCGAGTGAATTTAATAACCCCGCTTCCTACTTCCTTCCTCCTCAACCCTTGACAAATTAACAGGACTCATCGCACCATTATCAGCAAACAAAACCACCCAATGTTTCCTACATAATTTTCAATTACACACAGAATGGGCATGAACCGCCTCAACTCCTCAATTCTCAATTTATGAAGTTTCACCCAAACAATATGTTGATGAATTATTGTGGAAATATCTCCATGTGTTCATTATTTACATGTGTCATCCTCCAAATTCGATTCAAAAACATACGTAAGCGCATCACATGTTGGGAATTTATCACAAGTGCTCACAAGGGAGTTACTCCACGCGTTTCAGTATTAGAACAGTCACGTAGGGTTACTTCCTGGTCGGCCTACTTCCGAATTCCTTGTACAGCTGGAAGTTCGCACGGTAGTTGGTCAATAGAGATCTTGGTTTAATTATTTTGGCCGATGAGTCCGAAATCTGTCAAATTCGGTAGAATTTCAACGTGTGTCTCCTGAGAACTTCCCTTGTGAGCCGTTACCCATACACAATAACACACACCCACACCATTACATACACCCTGTGTAAATTCCCATAAAATAAATTCGAATTCGAGGTGCTCAACATGCTACCTGGTAATTGGGTGGGTGCAGGGGCTGTACAGATGATGTTCAGTTTCTATTTAACCGTTTTTATTTATTTCTCAATAGTGGCCGGTACTGCTTGGTCCAATATCTTAGAAAAAGGGTTTAGAAAATGTTGAACATATTTTTGTCATGATTTCTCGTTATTACCTTTTGTTGAGACGGACGCGACGGCATATAGCACAGGCACAGCAGGGTCAATTAGTGGAGGTGACGGGACGCGCACCAGGTATTCCACCAAATATAGAAATGATACGGATATACATACACGTACATACGTTAACGAAAGAATTATTTCACCCTCGGTCAAGTTAAACCCCTAAAGTACCGAAATGTAATTATGAGAAGACAGACAAACATTTTCTTGTATCTTCCTTCCATAAGGTGATTTGTCGTTTCCGGAACTGAGCTGCTGTTATGGCTTGGCATTATGGCATTGCAGTGCTAATGCCGTACATGCCATAAGGTGAGCATAGGGCAATAGAAAGAAAGTTGCCTTGCCTTAAAGAGTCTTCAATTACTTGATGTGGACGTTATCCTGGGTTAAGGCCAACTACGAGGCCAATGGGTCACAAAAACTCATTACAAGAGCACAGAGGGCGATGCCACAAATTGTGGTTCAAGATTCAATTCTTAAAATAGATTTGTGCCATTCGATATCGTTCAGTTTACAAAAGAATGAACCAATGGGCGTTAGAACCGGTTTTTGCAATTTGTCAAATTAAATTGGCACAAACGGTTTTCCACCTCGGATTTTAATCAGTTCCCTTGAATAATCTGCCTCCTATTGTTAATTTCAATGCATTCTTTGCACGAACTCGATTTCCTGAAATAATTCGGCTCATACAGGTATTTAAAATACATTCTTGGCGCAAACGGACTTCCATTTAGGTTTTCGATCAATTTCCTCAAATAAACCGCCTCATATTGGTATATTCAACGGCACAAAGGGATTTTCATAAATTTCCTGAAATAATCCGCCTCTTATGGGTATTTCTAATCTAATACATTCTTGGCACAAACAGCGGTATTCCACCTCGGATTTTAAATATTCTAAAAGAATCCTCCACACACACGTATTTTCTATAAATTATTGGCACAAACGGCATTCCACCTACGATTATTATCAAATCTCACAATTTTCCTCGTATGGGTATTTTCAATACGTTCTTGATACAAACGGCATTCCACTTCCGATTTTCATCGATTTCCTGAAATAAGCCTCCTCATGGGTATTTCTAATACATTTTTGATACAAACGGCATTCCAACTCCGATTTTCATGAATATTCTCAAATAATTCGCCTCATATATTGGTATTTTCAATGCATTCTTGTCACAAAAGGCATTCCACATCCGATTTTAATCAATTTTCTCAAATAATCCACGTCTTACGGATACTTTCAATACATGCTTGGCACCTTCGATATTAATCAATTTGAAAAAAAAATAAACCGTCTCGTGCGGGTATTTTCAATATGTTCAAGGCACGAATGGCATTCCATCAGCAATTTTACTAAATTTCCTCAAATAACCGCCTCATAAGGGTATTGTCAATACATTCTTGGTATAAACGGCATACCATGTACCATCTTGGATTCTATCCAATTTCCTTAAATGTTCGGACACCTGTGGGTATCATAAACATATATTTTTGGCACAAACGGCATTCATTTTTGAATTTCCTGAAATATATGCTTGTTGAAAGTAATCATCACGTATAGTCGTTGCTTTAGAGTCGGCCTTCTTAACTTCTCCAGTTCTTACTGTACTGGAGGTACCTTCCTCAGGCCGAATTGAAAAGTAACCATCGGGTATGTACGCCATTTTCGGCAGTTCTAAATGTAAGCCAAGGAGTAAACTAAGTATAATATTTAAAATTTAAAAAATGTGACTTAAGAAAGTGTGGACAGGTGGCATGGGGAGGGTCGGAAGTACGGATTGCGGACATGACTTGTGCGAGAAGTTGGTTTTAGCTCGAGCGAGCGTTTCCTGCCTGACCAAACTTCTCTTACAAATTCATGTAAGTACAAGGAAACGGGAATCCTTTTCTTGGTTTGTGTCCTTCAGGAATTTTCGGAGTTGGTGCATGAACCTAATTGCCAGGCTAACCACCTGTTCCAGTCTTGTACCTTCAACCTGACATGATTTTCATTTTGGGAGTCCGGGTTCGACAGACGTCTTCAATCTGAGCTGTTCTTCTTACTTTCCAAGATGTATCGTTTTGTCGATCTTCGTGATCAATTTATTCCACCTCACTTCACTTCACAACTTGTAAAGGGTAGCCAGAGTCAAACACGAAACTAATAATTATTCCTCTAAACATGATACACACTTGGAGTCAGCTTCCAATTCCAAATCTGGCCAGACTTGTTTCAAAACCTGAGGGTTCAATTGTTTTTGGCCAGGGGTTATAAACAGACGGGTTGCTGCTACTTGTTCTGTTCTGCCCCTATTTTTAGCGTAAAAAGTAGATCAGATCGATAGTGGTCTGTTATGGCTCGAACATGCGTTTCTATGGTTAATCTATTTGACTCCAAGGACCACCGTAAAAGTAGGCCGTTGAATTTGGCTGCATTTTTGTTAAGTTTTAGCTGCTGACCTCTTTAACAACTTTTGTGAAGGTCATACCCCGAAAAGTCTTACCGTTTGGCCGCTAGATGGCGAAGTACACTTTGTGACGTCATGAATGCGTCACGTAATCCTATGACTCATAAACTTGATTTGACTCGTGTATTTCTAGCGACCTAACGGTTGGACTTCTAGGGGTAGAACTTTCACAAAAGTTATTCAAAACGTCAAGGGCTACAACATATCATAAATGCAACAAAATCCAAACTTAAGCCTTAAAAAACTATCGTCAGGTTCACTTAAAATTGCGGGTGAAACGAAAAGAGTACTGCCTTGGGCCTCATAAATTTTTGAAAACAGCATGTCTTATTTAGAGTGGTGACCAGAAAGTACTTCCATGTTTTTCATCTTTTTCTCAAACGCTTTCGCAGCAATAAACTGAATTAAAGTTCAATTAAAAGTAATTGAATGAAGAGCACCTTACTAAAAGATGAGTTGATGAGAAAACATGGATTGGGTGGTGAAATCGCAATCATGTTTCCCAACAGGGAGTCCGTACACGCATAAAAAGTCAGGTCAAAGCTGTCTGTCAATAAAACCCAGAGCACTTTGGCGTGGCCGTGAAATGTCATGTCAGGTGATTCAGTTTAGTTTACAATATGCGTGAGGCGTGAGTGCGTAAAATATGCAGATCAACCGGCTTTTCATTTCTGATTTGTATATCATCAATATCAAGGAATAGGAAGTAGGGTTGGTCCGTTGAAATATTTGTTGACTCTGAGGCAAATTTAATTGATTTAACCCAATTAAAAGTTTCATTGTTATTCATCCACTTCCACATCCTACCAAATTCCGCACTTCTTTTCAGGGCATGACTTGTCCACAAATCGACATGTGCAGGTTTGATTGTTTACGGAGCAATTATTAAAGAATTCTGATACGGGAAGGGAACGAATCGCTATCACTCGGCAGAGTATCGCATGTGGCATGCGATGTTTGAGATTACCTACTTCTAGGGGTAACTTCTCTAGGCCATATGAAAGACAGTCAATCTATGCGCAAAATACATGGCGACATCGAGAGAAGTTACTCTAGAGGCCCCATCTACCTAGATAATGAAACCATATATCTCTGAGGCAAGGTGCAGTGCGAAAAACCAGCTATACAAGAAAACAGGGTGTGGTTCGACTAGGAATTGAAGCCTGGACATGAAGAATTAAGCCGGACAGTTACTACGCTGAGCCATTCTGATCTTCATTTCTAAAATTAATGCATTCGGCATCGGCGTGGTCCAGGGTATGAATTTCTTACTTAATTATCTGTTAAAAAAGTGTAAATAAATATTAAATCAACGTTTTTGAAGGAAGCTCCGGATTGAGCTTCCAAGTCGAAGAGCTTAAGTAGCAGGACCTCCTTAGCCTGAGGGCATTTAATAACAATCACCTGGAATGCGTAGCGTATTAAATTATGATCGACTTGGGCTTGGCAGACTTGACTTGAGGAGTTGGATTCGGAATTACAGGTGGATTGGAGTGCGTAAACAGTCGTAGTCGTATATTTCATATAAATTGTGTGCATCCCAAACATATAATCATCATGCAGTCGTCTTGGTTAGAAAACCAGATTTTTCCTTCTATCCAATGCAATTATTGTCCATTTAAGGACTTTATAAATGGTGTGAGTAAATCATGTTAATAAGAAAAGCAGTTGAATGGAAAAGACCTAACGGGCTTCACGTTTCCCATTCATTACACTCATAAGTGAGTGTGAGATCATGTGGGAGCATCCTCAACACGTGTGTGTTCATTTCACACCACCATAGTGCAGCGTCTCCTTCCTCTGTGACACAAAATCCGTAGTGCATTGCAGCATAACAGGATGCTACGCTCATTTTAATTTTAATTGAAAATATAAATATATATACGTTAATTTTTATTACTGTGAGGTTTTTACCATAAATATGCAGGGGTTTTTCCTCCGCTTGTTTTCATAAATCTGTAATGTTCCCTAATGAGGTACGAAGGTAGGGTAGTTTAGTAATGCATTCGTCAAAATGAGGTGAATTCTGAACCTGCACATGCAAAACAGGATTTGTAGATTTCTCCTCGTAGAAATAAATGATAAGCCATTATTTGACAAAGAATGCGTGATTTCAACTGTTGCGTTGAAATTCTGCGGATATCTTTGAATGTTTAATGTCCTGGTTGACAATAATGGATATGAAGTCGGGTAGTTTAGTAATGCATTCGTCAAAATGAGGTGAATTCTGAACCTGCACATGCAAAACACGGTTTGTGGCTTTCTCCTGGTACAATTAGACGATAAGCCAACATTTGACAAAGAATGCATGATTTCATGTGTATTGCGTTCAAATTCTACGTATATCAAGTTCAAGTTGAATGTTTTACGTCCTGGTTGACAATAATGGATAACGCAGTCACTGACACAACCTTCTTTTGAACTATTGTCCGGAAGTCCGCGCCGCGCTCCGCCCACTTCTGACATGCCGCTGATGCTGACTGCTTTTTCATTCATGACTCAAAAATGCCCACGCATATGTTTGACAGGTTCGGCGAGACCCAGTCCAGCTTATTAAGTCAAATTCCAGACAGGATAGCCCAACCCTCTGGAGAATTCAGCCTTCCTTTTTATTGTGAGGTGACAAAGCAAGACTGTCGGCCCCAGAGACCGACAAACGGTATAAATACTTTCACTATTCGTCACCCGTTAATTACAGCCACTAAGATTTCACAGTTCATTGGAGTTCATTCGCACAGGCCGAATAAGCATAAATCCCGTTCGTTGTTCATTGTTGCGGTTCGGGGCGTAGAATCCGTCCAAATGGTGCGGTGGGTCTGCGGTTTCACTTTTACGGACCTTTTCCGCACTTCCGCCCATTTTAGAACAGAGAAGATCACAACAGGACATTATTTCCTGTCACATTTTATGTAACTCGCCCTTTTACAGTTACCTGTCCAGGTATACAAGACATGTAGATGTGTGGTTCAATTAAAATGTCCCGGGCTGGTACTGAATTTTGAAATTTAAGCCGCGCGGGCAGGAAGCTGCCTTCGTTTCGTGACCTTGAGGACAATACTGCTGACTCAAACGTAGTATTGCGTTTTCGATTTCGTTTCTTGTTTACATGTTGACATCCGTCCGGGGCTCACAATTCTATTTTCTCGGAAATTCTATACGGCGGACAGCCGTACATGCCATATTCTTGAATGTTTCAGGCGAAAACCTTAGAAAAATCCTGTAAAACCGTTAAAATGCATAATCGGAAAGTGCAAGACGTTAAGATTCCGTCAGAATGGGCGAAGAAGATACAATTCCTTACAAACATACTAGAAAAGCCCAAAATAATTCGACAACTGCCTTATTGGTAGGCTCGTAGTGTCCGAATAAAAAAGCGAAGGAGGAAGTACATTGTTAGAAAAGTTAGCAATTTCGGACAAAATTGTTGTACAAAATTGCTGAAATCTTTTACTAATAAGTTTAATCGTCCTATGGTCTTTTTTTAGCACAGCCAGTCGACCAATTATTTTAATGACAGTCCGCTTAATACTCACAATCGTCTCAAAAATATTTCAGCAATTTTTTTCAGCAGTTTTGTCCGAAATTCCTAAGTTTTCTTGAATAATTTTGTCCGAATAAAAGAAGGGAAGGGCGTCACTACAAAGTAAGACAACTTAGGAATTTCGGACAAAAATGCTGAAAAAATATTTTTGAAACGATTGTGCGTATTAAGCGTATTGTCATTAAAACAATTCGTTGACTGGCTGTGCTTAAAATAGACCATAGGACTATTAAGCTACATTTCCTTTAAGAAGCAAGTGTTAAAAGATTGAGATTAAAATTAAGATGACTGGCAGACAGTTGCCAGTTTAGGAATTTCCACCATTTGGCCTTAGCTCCCCCATGCCGCTAGGATAATGTGTCATGCGGTTAACCTGGGACCGCGAGTTTTTGATAATAATAGAAGGATCCCTTGTTTGGACAGAGTAATAATAAACTGACGCACCTCAGAATTCAAGTACGACATTCACCTGGAGACCTTTAGCCTCAGATTTACAGTACTGAATCCGGGATGCTAATGCACTACAATTACCAAGAGATCTATCACATGTTCTAAATTAAATTCCCCGTTAAATTCAACCATCCACTCCACCGCCGCGCTTCCGTGTTTCAGGGTTCGATCAAAATGTATAATGAACCAATTTATTTTGTGTGCCACCATGCCACAAAGTAATTGCGTACGCCTGCACGCCTGACACGCCGTCGATCGTTTGATTATTGTCAAATGATCCACGGTTTTTGTCCAAACCGTTATTTAAAGTGGAGTGTTTTAAGCGTCCGTTCCTCCACTGGGTCTTCAATTAGTATTAAAGATGCGGTCAGGAAAAGAATAACAAAAAACGGGTGTTTTTGTCGATGACGACCGATTAAACTCATAAGTCATCTTGGAGCTGTCCATGCGTGCGTGCGTGCATTACAACAGAGTGCGTGGAGTGTACAGGGTGGCAAATATGTAGGGACTAGACAAGAAATCAATACCCTGAAGGTTTTGTTCGTAAAACCGAGAATCATTGATATAAAGCCGGCATTATCGATGGTATCATCTGTGAAACTAAGGTTATATCGACGAAATTATGTTTTTATCGGTAAAACCGGCATTATCCGGGGTATCGTCAGTGAAACTAAAGTTTTCTCGACGAAACCATGTTTTTATCGGTAAAACCGGCATTATCCTGGGTATCATCGGTGAATCTAAGGGTATATCGACGAAACCATGTTTTCATCGATAAAACCGCCATTATCTTGGGTATCATCAACCTATATTACGGTTGCGTGTGTTTCGATATATATTTGGTACCTTCTTAGAATCCTCGGTGGTGGATCTCGTTCGTCTTCATTAAAAAACTGTTCTAGATGTAGCACAAGCACAGGCAAGATCCGCCAACCCAACCCAGCCTTAATGTAATAAATAAAGAAAAAAAATGTCCTGGTGTTGAACGTAAGTATTTTCCACCGCATGGGGTCTTACACCTGCACATCCACATGTCTAACTGGGGATCGCGAATCCTCTTATGGTCAGAAAAAAAGCCACACACACTGATCAAATTACACACACGTAAGACGGACGGTCTTCGGTGGATTTTAGAACATTGAATTCGTTCGACCACCACAACAATAACAGTTTTTTTCCGACTGTCAATCTATAGATTTTTGCGGAAGTCGCGCTAAGGCTCTTACGACGTAACGAACGACCCAAACATGTAATTCGAGTGTGACATTGGCCGTGCCGGGTCCACGACCAAAATGTAGCTGTATCAGCAGTCCCGGTTCGAGGAATGGGTCACTTTTGGTACTTGTCAGAATAAAAAGCTACAACGACAAAGAATTAACTAAAATCTAGGCGATCTAGCTACGCAAAATTTAGAAAATCCCTTCATTATTACGGATAAAATCAATTAAAATTATCTCATTAATTGACATTCGCGATTAGGCATTGTCAAATATTGGAGTATTTATCCTGGAATTGGCGTACGAAAGGTACCCCTAGTGGTAGGAAGAATCTCTTGTGAACTGCTCCTTTTCAGTGCTAACTGGTTTGCTTTCGTTTTGATCTTCGGAAGGTGCTACTCCTAGTAGTAGGAAGAAACTGTTCATTTTCGTTGGGATTGATTTGCTTTCCATTCGCTCTACTGAAGGTACCCTTAGTACAGGTCAAACCTATGTCAAAACACAATTCGGATTTCCTTTCAATTTTGAATTTTTTTCTTCAAAATTTTGATTTTTTTTGAAATTTTAATCTTTGTCGATTTTGAATTTTATTTATTTGGAGAAATTTTGAATTTAAAGTTTTTCGGATTTTTTAAACATTTTTTTGCACTGGCGTCAACAAACATTTGACTGAGGTTGCGACGCGCCAATTTCAAAGTAGTCTAGAAACGCTCTGTAGTAGGACGAAACTCCCATTTTTCTGTGAGACGGACTTGCTTTCGATTTGGCCTAGGAAAGGTATCCTCTTTCACGCAGCCACTAACATATTGGAAATCCAGGAACACACTCCATACAGCAAAGTCATTAGGGGCTGCCTACACAACTATGTTAGGACGGAATATAAGTTAGAATGGCCAAGTGAGCGAGGGAAATAAATTCCTGGAACTGGGACTGACTATCAGCAGGTCATCTTTTTTTATTGTCATTTTGGTTCTTTGTTGTTTGGATGTCGGACGGAGGAAATGTCACGACATTGACATAATATGAGGAATAAATGGAAGACAAAGGCAAAGGCCACATCCATGGGTCCCGGTCCATATATGTTTTTATAGATAAGGAGCAACAACCTGTACATGTGTCTTATGGTCATTCAATGTTGACAACGAATGGAATCTCCTTAATAGGGAGAAAACCCTATTTTCCTACCGTCAACATCCTTTTGTCGTATGGAAATAATAGCAGTGTGGCTTACGGTAATTTGCGAAAGGTCATATGGCACGGTATGGATTAATAGGTACATTACGCACTTGTATGGATAGTTCATGGTCTTTATGGAATCCTAGGTGCTGGTGACAAAGGCAGATCTCATGTTTAAATCAGAGACATTATAAAAAATAGCGTATCTTCTGTAGATAATGGGATGCTTTCCATTTAGTTTCTGGAAGATGTACCCCTGGTAGTAGGGTAAATCTCCGGTGAAGCGGGAAACGTTTTGCAGTTGTGAATCGCAGAAATTCATAAATTTTCATTCGTTTTTTATATCTCCGGATAAAAATATGGATGAACCCATTTGTCTATTTAATTCCTTAAGAATTTAATCCATATTATGATAAGCTGTGAAATCATATATTTCTAGCTCGGGAGAAATTATTTTGCCACGATCTGAATACCACAGGTATTTTTTTATGTCGCTTTTTAACACTTTTACCAGTTTTACATTAATATTTTGTTGTGTTAACAACGGACTACCTCAGGTCTCCTTACAATTTAGCTGAAAGATTCCACTGCTTACAATTCGTAGGGAAAAGTTGTTTTTATATTTTGTGATAAATCTTCGATTAATGGATGAATTAACCTAATGAGACTTCGTACACTCCTCAAGTCATAAACAATTAATTAAAATTCTTTTGATTTTTCACTGACTAATAATGTTGCAAATAACATTAATTTCACAAAATGCGTAAAAGTTCAGGTAATGATCGTGGCAATGGGTTTAGGTCATAGCATATAATGCTTAGGTTGATTTTGGTTTAGGTTAAGCGTTGCAGCCTTGCTGTGCATATGAGGAGGACCAGTATGGCGATGGCGATGGCGTGCCTTATTCTTGAGAACAACAAACAGGACGCACGTGGAGTGACAATAAATTCTTAGCCCTGACAATGAAAGCCCAAAGGGCTACAGTATATGGTTTCACATCCACTCTAACATATGACAAGGAAATCAGGATGCTGAGTAAATCTCTCCATTTACTTTGGAATGGTTCAATTCAAATCAAATTATCCCTTTATCACAGACACAGATCACACTATCCAACGCTGAAGAATTAATACGTTTATCGCGGTTTGTGCGAATTAGCCACACTCACTGAAAATTCAATGTTTATGCTCTGCGAGTTACGGAGTTAATTAAATCCAATCTTGAAATTTAATTTTTCTAGCTCTCAAATCAAAATTAAGAATTGATAAGTAAATTTCATTGTTAAGCGGTGATTCCGTATGGCAAATGAATCTTAATTTTAAACGATATTCGAGAAGGTCATTGATCTCTACACGTCCTAAAAACAGCGATATTTTAATAAAAGGGCGCCAAACACACTCATTCCAGAAATATTTGAAATCTAGTCACATTTTATTTTCTTGCTAATTTTAGTTCTGGGTTTTGTGCATGCCTGACCGAACTTCATCAAGACGAATAAGGATAAGCATAGCGAGTGCCGGCTTTAATCCATCAGGTCCCGGATTCAATTCTTGGTCGTACCACCAGTAAATTTCCTACACGGCTGAATGTTCGCACGGTACTTGGTCCAAAAAGATCTTGGTTTAGTTACTAGGGCCTCTAGAGAAACTTCTTTATAAAAAAAAGTCACCTCGTTGATATCAATTCAGGCTTACCAGCAAAGAATTCATTCTGTCGACAAAGCGCGAATTTGAACTGAAGAAATCTAAATGACTGTAACATTAACTTTAACTTTAACAAATGGGAGTTGTAAGACTTTCAAAAATAAAAATATTTTAAGCTGGGAGATGTGTGAACGCACTTTAAGAAATCGTCGACATTTGTACAATCTGGAGATCATTTCTGGGTTTGGGATCACTTGCCCAATGTACCCCAGCCAAGCCGAGCCGCATTGAAAATGAAGGAAATCTTTCAACTCTAAAGGTAATTGAACTCTAAACTGTATTCAAATTCAAATTGCATCGTTTTTGTTGAGTTTCTACTTGATTTATTTATTCATGCGTCTGCGTAGGGCGTTCACTAATTTTGATATGTATCTTTTAGGACCAAATGAAATATTTCGGGGTGACAGTACGCGATCACATCTCCAAAATGTGTACATACGATACTACTACGATGAGTGCACTTCTCAAAATTCAAAAAAGATCGCAACCGAAATCCCTAGAAGTTCAAGGTGGTCCATCCATCCCGGAGTCAACGGAACTGCAAATCACTTTTTGTCACGTTTCCTTTAAGAATGACTAAAAAATATATATCGATAACGTGCGAGACACAAGACAATAAAAATGACGACACGGGGTGGATGAACAGGGTGCGTCATAATATTTTAGCCCCTACGTCCACATTTCCCGTTTTTAAGCAACAAGTAAGTGTTTTGCAGACTTGGGTCAATTACTTTAAAAATGTAATTAATTACAAATTACAAATTACACCCTCATTTCTGATTGTAATTAA